>RJWJ010021200.1:0-28126 GCA_004363605.1 Indri indri | reverse complement strand
TCCTACTGTCTCAGCCTCCCGAGTAGCTGGGACTACAGGCATGCACCACCATGCCCGGCTAATTTTTTCTATATATATTTTTAGCTGTCCAATTAATTTCTTTCTATTTTTGGTAGAGACGGGGTCTCGCTCTTGCTCAGGCTGGTCTCGAACTCCTGAGCTCAGAACGATCCGCCCGCCTCAGCCTCCCAGAGTGCTAGGATTACAGGCGTGAGCCACGGCGCCAGGCTGGTCATGGGCTTTTAAAGGAGGGGCCGCGTGCCTTGGGGCAGGTCATGGTGTCTGTGTGCGTCAGGGCAGGTTGTGGGGGATGGTGAGTCGTCAGGAAGTCTGTTCAGGGGCCTTTAGAATCTCAGGTTCTTCGTCTTATAGAAAATCCACCATTTCTGGGAAACAACTCAAAAAGTCAGGTAGTTAGTTAAGGGAGAGGATTATATAGGGATCATTGAAACTCGTTCAATGTAGGGCCGGTTACAGTTACACCATGGTGGGATTTTTTACATGACAGAAATTGACAAATACCACAAATCAGTGCTAGTTGTTAAACATTTACCAGCATACCACTGCTTGTCACTAAATTTTTATAGACACTCAGGGAGGATCAGAGCTTGAGGTAATTCACTTTTCAATTCTCCCCAGAAAAGGAAAGGAAAGGCATAAACAGAGAGTCCCAAAATGTTGGGGTTAGAAAGGATGGTGGAGGTCACCTGGTTGAAAAAAGCACTCTGTTCAACTGAGGTGACAAGAACGTCGCACTAACAGGTACAAAGAAGTCACAATGCAGATCCGGCTGCAGGCCAGTGCTCTGTGCAACACCCCACACAGGCGCTACAGAATGACAGCAAAAGAGAGTGATTGCTTTCACTCCACTGTCCCCAGAGTAAGTTTTCCCATCTTAAAAAGGAAACATTTGATTTTCACCATGATTTTCCTCAACCTAAGACACAGGTGGCTCAAGAATTCCCCAAGCATTTTTATGGAAAAGAGCCACTTCCTGCTTCTCTGGCGATGTCCAGGGAGGGAGTGGGAGCTGTTCTCGACAGGAAGCCCCTCAGCAAGGTGGAGCATCTGCTTCCAGGCAGCAGGTGGGTTAAGGTTTCTGGAGTCTGAAGAGGTTAACATCAAGGCTGAGTTCAAGCAGCACTGAATTCCCTGAGCACCTAAGGTTCCGTCCCTCCACTACAGGCTGACCTGGCACAGCTGTCCTCAGGCTCTGGTGTTGACACCATGCCTGAGGGACACTGAGTGACCAGAGTGACTGGGGCCTGAGTAGCTCATCAGAATTCCTGTGGCCAAGATCACCACACCTTCATCACCCCAGAAGGCGCTGGAGCTACGGAGGGAGTGGACCGTCAGTCCTATTTTGTGGTTTGTGTCAGACGAAGTATAGCCAGCTTGTCCGAGTTTATAAAAATGACAAGGCAAAAACTGAGAACTTTTTACCCTACAGATTTATTTTACAGGTGGAAAAAATAGTTGAGAGCATCTCAAAGAATGAAGTGAAGTGTTGCGCCAATTAGCACTTGTGCATTGTTTGCTAATAGTTCTTACGGGAGCAGAGCACCTGCCTTTGGTGCTTAAAAGTTTGTTCTTGACACTTAATTAAATAGAGTATTAACTATTCAAAGGAAAAAGTTAGGTGTTAGATTATATGGCTGACTTTATAAAAAACTACAATGTATTCTATAAGAAAAGTACATTTGGGTGAATCCAGTCTGAAGTCGCTGATGTCCTTAGTTTCCATGCTTGAAGTAAATGCAACCACGTCTCTTGTTTACTTTAAACAGGTGTCAACAGTCATGCAGACACTTTCGATGCAGCCATAGCATCTGGTAGGATTTAAGTCATCACTTCAGAGAAGCTAACTTGGTGACTTGGATTTATGTTGGCAAAAGGAAAGCATCGTTGAGCTCCGAGGAGTCTAGACTGGTCTGCTGGTCCTATTCAATTCAACACTCAATGAGTGCCTGCTGTACATCAGGAAACAGACCAGCTTCTCTAACCGTAAGGTGCATATGAGTCTCCTGGGGGTCTTGCTGCTAAAATGCAGATTCTGGCTCACTGGATCTGGAGTGGGGCCTGGGATTCAGCATTTCAAACAAGCTCCAGGTGATGTCTATGTTGCTGGTCCAAGGAGTAAACTGTAAGCAGCAAGGAGCTAAGCAATAGAAATAAAATGATGAACAAGACAAAGGCCTCACATTTTAGGAGCTTATGGACACATGTGCAGGCAATTTCAATATGATGTCAGTGCTATGATAGGGTACCACATGCACACAATGCTGGGATGCAAAAATAAGAGACATCTAACAGCCAGGGAGGGAGGGGTGCCAAGGAAGTGTAGAGAAAAGCCGGACCCGATAAGGGATGGCCTTGTCCCTGTCGCTACAAAGTTTAGAATTCGTTTGATAAACAGTAAGGAGCCAGTAAGGATTACTGTTGAATCGTGGAAGCAACATGGCTTGAGTTGGATTTAGAAAATCATTCTGGAGCCACTGATGGAGGTTGGAGGAGACATCCCTGATTCTTCCCTTTTCAGGACCTACTGATTCTGCATCAAAACTCTATTCTAATTCTATCACTTCTTTCCATCTCTCCTGCTGCTCCCTCAGGCCCAGGCTCCATCATTTCTCACCTGGAACAATGAAATCTCCTCCCAATGGATTCCCCCACTTCTAGTCTTGCCCCTATAATGCATTTTCCATGCAGCAACTGGAGTGATCTGTTTTGAAGATAGATCAGATCATGTCACTCTCCTGATGAAAATCCTCTGTGGATTGAGGGGAAACTTCCCCTTCACCCCAGAAGGTTTGCTGAAAGATCAACTCGCAGTAAAGCAGATGAATAAGAGAAAGATTTATTTACCATGCACATGGGGAGAATCACAGAGTGATTACCTAATATCCTGGTGGAGTCCAGAAATTTATATACCCTCATTTTAGAGGGAGGAGAGATGGGGAATATAGGTAATTCTGCTTAGGGGTGATAAATGGTTGCTAGGGAGGATGAATAGATACTTGGGAGAATGAATGGATGGGGGAAACAGATTGACTTGTAAGTGATTCTCTTTGAAAATCGTATTAACCTGAGAGACAGGTGTTATGTTTAAAATGATTTAGGCCAGGTCTGGTTTCATTCTTGATCTTCTTTCCTGTAATGTATTGAGATAACAATATATTATTATTAGATATTTATTATTAGATATCCTTTTTATTTATTTATTTAATTTATTTTTTTTTTTCTGGAGACAGAGTCTCACTCTGTCACCCTGGGTTGAGTGCAGTGGCGTCATCATAGCTCACTGCAACCTCAAACTCCTGGGCTCAAGCCATCCTCCTGCCTCAGCCTCCCGAGTAGCTGGGACTACAGGCGCATGCCACCATGCCCAGCTCTTTCACCTCCAATAACTCCCCATGACATTCCAAATTCCCAAATCCATGCACGGCCTGTAAAGCCCAACGCAATCCTACCTCAGCTCAGACTGTCCTTCTGTGCCTTGAGAGTCTCCTTGCACAGCAGCCTGTGACCTGTTCTTCAGACACAGCAAACGTGGACCTGGGACGGGCTCTTTTTCATCATCTCTCAGGTCTCTGCTCAGATGTCAGCTGCTCAGACAGCTCTGCTCTGAATACCCAAATTTAATCCACCCCTTCAGTCACCTTCTGTCTCATTATCTTGTCTTTGGAACACTTACTCGTATCTGGAATTTTCTTGTTTAATACATTATTTAGTCACTTATCTCTCTCTCTCTCTCTCTCTCTCTCTCTAACACACACACATGCACACACACTCATACACATTACCATAAGCTCAGTGACAAAAGAGACTTGTCTCCTTTGTTTTCTGTGATATCCCCAGCCCCTAGAACAGTGCAAATGGAAGATGCTCTATAAATATTTGTCAAATGAATGGTTTTGTTGAAGGTAAGATGAGTGCCAGGGAAACCTATTAGAAGCTTTTGAAGTCATCCGGCAAGAACAGAGGAAGCCTGAACTTGAGT
Organism: Indri indri; assembly: GCA_004363605.1. Classification (NCBI taxonomy): domain Eukaryota; kingdom Metazoa; phylum Chordata; class Mammalia; order Primates; family Indriidae; genus Indri; species Indri indri. The sequence goes on along the minus strand of RJWJ010021200.1, from coordinate 24,126 downwards.
ATTGATAACAGCCAGGGAGAGGTGATTGGTTGAGAAACATTTATGGGTAGGACTTGGTGATTGGAGAGAGATGGAGCATGCAAGTGAGGGAAGAAATAAAAATGACTTGACTTCTATCTTGCCTGTCAAGTGAATGGTGCTGCCATTGAGATAGGGAATCCCAGAAGTAGAAAATGATAAATTCATCTATAGATATGATAAATTTGAGGTCCCCGTGAAACATCCAGATGGATCCAGATGGAGATGAATTCATGAGTCTCGAGCTTGGGAGATATCTGTGCTGAAGACACAAATTGGGGAGTTATCAGTATCCAGACAGTGGTTTGATTGGTCAGAGGGAGTATATATAAGAAGAAAATAAATACACAACAGACAAAACCTTAGGGTACAACAATTAGATGATGAGTGAAGAAAGTGAAACCCACAAAGGAATAGTCAAATAGAGATGAGGCGAACCAGAACATTTTTCTATGAAGCCAAGGGAACATAAAAGTTCCAAAGAAACAGGAGTGATTAATGGTGTTAAATTTAGCAGAGAGGTCAAGGAAAATAATGAACAGAAAGTGCCCACTGGATTTGGCAATTAGGTGCTCACAGCCTCCTAACATTCAGTAGAACGGCTTGGGTAGAAGTCCAATTGCAGTATAACGAAGATGGAATTGGAGGTGATTAAAAAATAATTTCTTCAAGAAGTTTGAATGAGAAGGGAAGGAGAAATGACACAGCTAAAGAGGTCACAGGAAGGTTTTGTTCGAGAATGTTTTCAGTGATGGAAGAGACTCAAATACAATGTTTACGTGCTAAGGGTAAAAAGCCGGCAAAGAGGGGGTGGTTGAATGCAGAGAGGGGAGATAAGTGATGATGGAGCAGGACAGGAGAGGAGGATGGAGGGTGGGATGTAGGACACAGGTGGTGGTACCCGTCTTCAGCAGAGAGATTCCTTATTCTGAGTCAAGAGCGAAGGGAAAGGTGGAGCGAGGTAGGTAAATGAGATTAAACAAGTGTAATGACCTCAAGTTTCTCAATAAAATAGGCAGTAGCTAGGCAGTTTAAATTTTTGAACACAAGAGGTAACATTTTAAAAAATGAGAGCCAAGACATTGCGTCCTGGCAGCCCCAGCGTAACGTCCGGCAGCAAGTGGACTGGAGGCAGGAGCCCCGGGACGAGGTTCCTCCAGACCCCTAGGAACAGCAATAAATAAAGACCAAGAAGACTCATAACGTCTGGGAGGCAGAGGGCAACGCTGCATCACCCTCCACTGGGCACACACAGGCGAACGGGGAAGTACTGCAGGTCCCGTGCCAGACCATCGAGATGAAGTGAAGGTCACAATAAGTCACACAATAAGTCACACAAAGGTTTTGGTTTCCCAGTGCATATAAAAGTTTTGTTTATACTACACCATAGTCTATTAAGTGTGCAATAGTATCATGGACATATCTTAACTTTAAAAATGGACATTTAATTTAAAAATACCTTATTGCTAAAATGAAAAATGCTAACAATCATCTGAGCCTCCAGAAAGTCATAATCACTTTGCTGGTGGAGGGTCTAGCCTTGGTGTTGATGGGTACTGACCCACCAGGGTGGTGGTTGCTGAATGCTGGGCTGGCTGTGGCAATTTCTTAAAATAAGACGACAAGGAAGTTTGCCACATCAAGTGACTCCTCCTTTCACAAAAGAGTTTTCTGTAGCATGCAATGCTGTTTGATAGCATTTTACCCTCAATAGAAATTTTTCTGAAAATTGGAGTCCTCTCAAACCCTGCTGCTGCTTTATCGACTAAGTTTATATAATATTCTAAAATCTCTTGTTGTCATTTTGACAATATTCACAGCATCTTCACCAGAAGTAGATCCCATCTAAGAAACCACTTTCTTTGCTCATCTGTAAAAAGCAATTCCTCGTCCGTTCAAGTTTTATCATGAGATTGCAGCAATTCAGTCCCATTTTCAGGCTCCACTTTTCTTTCTAGTTCTCTTGCTATTTTCACCAAATCTGCAGTTACTTCCTCTATGAAGTCTTGAAGCTCTCAAAAGTCATCCATGAGGTTGGAATCAGCTTCTTCCAAACTCCTGTTAATGTTGATATTTTGATTTGACCTCCTCCCCTGAATCACGAATGTTCTGAATGGCTTCTGGAATGGTGAATCCTTCCCAGAGGAGAGATGGAGCATGTGAATGGAGGAAGAAATAAAGATGACTTGATGACTTCTATCAAGTCCAGGAAGCTTTCAATTTACTTTTCCCAGATCCATCAAAGCAATCTCTATCTGTTGTAGCTATAGCCTGATGAAATGTATTTCTTAAATAATAAGACTTGAAAGTTGAAATTACTCCTTGATCCATGAGCTGCAGAATAGACATTGTGTTAACCACATGAAAACAGCATTAATCTCCTGATACATCTTCATCAGAGCTCTTGAGTAACCAGGTGCATTGTCAATGAGCAGCAATATTTTGAAGGAATCTTTTTTCCTGAGTGGTGGGCCTAAAATATTCAGTAAACCATGCTATAAACAGAAGTGCTGTCATCCAAGCTTTGTTATTCCACTTATAGAGCACAGGCAGAGTACATTTAGCATAATTCTTAAGAGCCCCAGGAATTTCAAAATGATAAGTGAGCATTGGCTTCAACTTAAAGTCAACAGCTGCATTAGCCCCTAACAAGAGAGTCAGTCTGTCCTTTGAAGCCTGGAAGCCAGGCATTGCCTTCTCCTCTCTAGCTATAAAAGTCCTAGATGGAATCTTCTTCCACTAGGAGGCTGTTTCATCTACATTGAATTCTGCCGTTCAGTGCAGCCACCTCCATCAATGATCTTAGCTAGATGTTCTGGATCACTTGCTGCAGCTTCTCCACCAGCACTTGCTGCTTCACCTTGCACTTTTATGTTACGTAGATGCCTTTTTTCCTTAAACCTCATGAACCAACCTCTGCTAACTTCCAACTTTTCTTCTGCAGCTTCCTCACCTCTCTCAGCCTTCATAGAATTGAAGAGAGTTAGGGCCTTGCTCTGGATTAGGCTTTGGCTTAAGGGAATGTTGTAGCTGGTTTGATCTTCCATCCAAACCGCTAAAACTTTCTCCATATCAGCAATAAAGCTGTTTCACTTCCTTATCATTCATGTGTTCACTGGAGTAGAATTTTTAATTTCCTCCAAGAACTTTTCCTTTGCATTCACAACTTGGCTAACTGCTGGGCACAAGAGGCCTGGCTTTCAGCCTGTCTCAGCTTTCTACATGCCTTCCTCACTAAGCTTAGTCATTTCTAGCTTTTGATTTAAAGTGAAAGATGTGCAACTCTTCCTTTCCCTTGAATGTTTGGAGTCCATTGCAGGGTTATTAATTGGCCAAACTTCAATATTATTGTGTCATGGGGAACAGGGAGGCCTGAGAAGGGAAGGGAGATGGGGGAATGGCCAGTGAGTGGAGCAGCCAGATCACACACAACATTTATTAAGTTTGCTGTCTTATTTGGGTGTGTTTCGTGGTGCCCCAAAATAGTTACAATAGTAACATCAAAGATCACTGATCATAGGGCATCATAATAGATATAATAATAATGAAAAGATTTGAAATATTGTGAGAATTAGCAAAATGTGACATAGAGACACAAAGCGAGCACATCCTGTTGGAAAACTGTTACCAATAGACTTGCTCAATGCAGGGTTGCCACAAACCTATAATTTGCAAAAAATGCGATATCTGTGAAGCACAATAAAACAAGGCATGCCTATATACCGTTATATCATGAAGACTCAAAATTCATACAAGACACAAAATAACTTTTGGCTTTATGTCCTTCCCTACCATTCTTCTTCCCTTATCTACTCCAATGTCTCACCACATTGGTATGTGTAGAAAAGAGTTAATACATCAGGCCTGAGTCTGGTATCCTTAAAAAGATCTGCTTGCAAGGTTGGCATTTGGGAACTCGGCACTCAATCAGTTCCCTAAATGATAAGGGTAGTTTACATGACTGCCTGTGCAAACACTGTGGTTTACGCTAAATACCTGCTTTCCTTCTGTGTGCCTGGAATTTTGGTATAAGCTACACGATCAGTGCCTATGCGACCAGCCCCCAATAAAAACCTTAGGGCTGAATCTCTAATGGAATCCCCTGGGCAGAAACATCACACACACGCTGCTGCATTTTCACTGATGGGGGAAAGTGAGCTCTGTGTGACCCTCATGGGAGGGAGAGAGAATAAGGAAGTCATGTCAGATTCCTCCTGACTCTGCATTTGGAATCCTCCGGACCTGCCCATGTCTTTTTTCCTCATGACTGGATGTGTGCCCTTATTATATTACTGTAGTAAATCTCAGCCATGAGTACAATTATACGCTGAATCCCCTGCTTACTTCTAACATATCTCTGAACACAGGAGTCTTGGGGATCCCTGACCCAGGTCTGTACCTGTCTCCCACTGTGGTGTCCCCCTGTTCTCTCGGTCTGTCTCTCTCTGTGTATTCATGCAAAGAGGTCATGTGAGAACACAGAGAGATCATTGCCATCTTCAAGCTGGGAAGAGAACCCACACCCAAACCCAACTATGCTGGCTCCCTGATCGCAGACTTTCAGCCTCCAAAACTGCTAGAAAATAAATTTCTGTTGTTTAAGCATCCAGTGTATCATATTTTTGACAATAGAAAAGTCAAGCAGGAATTTTAAAGTTGTAACCTATCTGTATATTTGATTTTATGTAATTACCTGTCATCTTATTTGAGTCATAAGTAATTTAGAAAGCTTTGTGTAGCATTCTGGTAAATAACAATTTAATAAATACCTTCTTAAAAGAAAGAATTACAGTACAAGAAAGATAGGAAAAGGACACATTTGGATCTGCAGAGCTGATGAGATATTGCCCATAAAACTGTGCTGGTCTTTAAGTTTCTGGGCTGTGAGAGTTGAAAGTGCATGTCAAGTACTATTTTCTCTCATTTCTTGACAGTTCATAGGAAATTTAATTCATAAAGATCTACTATAACTTAAAACCCATCTGGGTAAGATTGAGTCAGACTTTTATAAAATCCAAAGAGCCTCGAATACCTTCTATAAATCTTTCAGATCAGTCTTCTTTGGAAGAAAGAGATTGTCTAGGTCAAAAGTAAAATTAATTTGATCCTCAAAAAATTTAAATTTATTCCATCACCTAAGCAGCATATCTAGATTTGGCAAGATGCCTCCTCATCTTGCTGAAGATTCAGTCCACAGAGATAAAATAAAAATGATTTGTGCCCAGAAGCATTCAGGAGTCTGCAGAGAGGGACCACTGCAGTAAATAAATGAAATGTCCACTTCTCGCAGCTGGGTTGTTATGTGAATGTGAGAAATAAAGTCACTTATTTCCTCTCATCTGGATAATACCATCCCTGTCCGAGGCTCAGCCTCACACTTGCCTGGGAAATATGATGTAAATCCCTGGGAAGAAATCTCTCCCCACTCCAAGAATCACCTCTATCCACAGGCTAATCTCTGGGATTGCTCATGAAGAGCCTTGATGGTTTGGGCTAGAAAGGAGAATGGGTCAGGTCACTTGTCTGGGCTGGAGTCCCCATGAGAGCTGCCCTCTGACAGCCCAGGGCATCTTTGGGCAGCTCTGACTCAAACAACAGCCATCTTCCTACTGTGAAAAAAAAAGTCCCTGTACTTTTCACCCAGTGGTCCTGGTTCTTCCCCTTGGCACCATGGCATTGAACAGCTCTACCCCTTTCCTGAAAGACTCCAGGACTCCAGCAGCCCTGCAGGCCTCCCCGAATCTGCTTTTCACGCTTCACTGACCCGAATGTATCCCATTATGTCTGGGTGCCTCTTAAAGTGAGGACTCCAGACCTATACCCAAAGACTCCAGGAAGTCTGATCCCCACGGAGTCAGATGGGGATTTATACCTCCTTCCTGCCTGATATGTGTTCATGTCAGTGCAGCTTGAAATCGCACTAGCTTCTTAAGGCAGTCACATCATACCATTATTTCTTTTTATAATTAGTATAGAATAGCCCAATTAAATATTCTGTTACATTAAGAAGCAAGTGCCTTTGGAAGAGTTTACATGTAACACTACAGAGGGAAACCTAGTTTTGAGTTGATTTCTCAGATCTATGTCCTCTGAGGGCAGTCTGACGATCGGGTACCAAGAGAATACTCAGTTCGAGGGAAGAACAGGTGGATTTTGTGAGAAATGGGGAAGCCAGGTCCATTGGGGTCCCACACAGTGCAGAATGAAGGGGGGGACGGACAGAAAAAGAGGAGGCGAGATGATGTCAAGGACAGAGTTTAACTTTTCCATAGTTTTTCCAGGGTTTAAAATTGCCTGAGCTGACAGGTCTGCTCTTTTCCTTTTTCCTTCCAGTGAATTCTCTAGGAGCAGAAACTTAATCACTCAGTTGGCCTTCTCAGATGGAAAAGGGATTGTTCCCATTGCTGTGTTCGGCAATTTCAACTTTTATACCTTCTTCCGGCAGGTTCAGATGCACTCCATTATTCCTTTACACCTTTTTAAAAGTGATCTTTCCTTTCCCCCTAATCAATGTAGTCATGAACAGCTGCATGACTCCTTAGCCAAGGAGTTAATCATGGCAGGGGTGGGGCGGGGGAGACAAACCAGACAAGCCACTGAGTGGCCTGAATAACAGCCGTTGCATCACAGACTCACAGCATTACCGAGGTTGGAAGGACCTGAAACCACTGATTTCACCTGTTCTACATGGAAGCCTAGAAAGACAAGGTGCAGTGAGGTGGGGTGACTGCTACAGTCTGGCAACTGGCTATGGAACAATCACAGGAGGGAGGGAAGAAAACCAATATGTTCTGAGCCCCTCCAGGCACAGTCTGGGTGCTTTCCATATATTTAACTCTCACACTACCCTTGTGGAATATGTATTGTAATGCTCATTGTATACGTGAGCTCACAGAAGCTAAGCTCACAGACCTCGCCCGAGGTCACGCAGCTAAGGGATGGATGAGTAAGATTTGAACACCTCCAGAGCCCACCATGTTTCCACCTTACTACACAGCCCCCCAAAAGTCAGCATCGCATCTGCAGACATTTGTTCCGTTTGATTCTTGGTTTGTTAAACTTTAACGCCACATGCTGAAAACCATAGACACAACTATATAATCCTGTAGCAATGAGAAACAAAGAGGTGATGTTAGGAAAAGGTTCCAGTTCTGCTTTAAGTCTGTGAGGCAGGACCACAAATGGCCATAGAGCCTGCAAATAACATTGGCATCTGCGAGCTAAAAGCCACCATTGAGTGAGCAGCAGAGGGGAACCAAGAGTCACATGTCATGTCCAGAAGCATCTTCCTTATGTGGGCAGAGTCAGTAACATTATCTAATGCTGCAAAAGCAGTGATGTCAAGTGAACACACACACACATACACACACACAGACATACACGTTCACAAACAAATACATCTCTGGGGCTTCGTTTCCCAATTTACATCCCATTTTGGTCCACAGATAAGATTGCAACTTAGCCACATTTGCTTGGGCAAGTGAAGCCTGGAGATACTGGTAATGTGTGTGGAGAAACACAAAGAGCTAGGGTGAGCTATGTTTGGAGAGATGCTGGGATCTGCAGATTGGAGGATGTTTTCATCCCCCAGTGAAAACATGGCTGACAGCCCTCCCCCAGGACAACCTGGAAAATACTGTTGCTGGTGATGCCTCAGACTAGTTAGTATCTATGAAGTAATAACCAGTTGATTCCAAACACTTCTGCCCACAAGAAAAAAAGGCAATTTAATAAGGCTTTGACTCTTAAATGAAAGTTTAAATGATCATTTAAATAATAATTGATTCTAAATTCCTGAAGAAAAAAAAGACACCAGACCCAGATGGTTTTATATGCAAGTTTACAACATTGAGGACAAATAACGTCTATCTTACATAAATTGTACCAGAGAATAGAAAAGGACAAAAAGCTATCATATTATTTTGATACAAAATGTTATAAAAAATTAGAATTAAAGGCCACATTCATTTATAAATAGCAGTACAACAATCCTAGGCAAAATGCAAGGAAAATAAAATTTATAAATGTCAATATTAAACAAAAGATTACAATCAAATTTAATTCATTGATTTATCCTAGTAATGCAAGAATAGAAGAAAACAGTTTTCAGCTGTCAAGTCTGAAATTATCATCTGCTAATTTAATGTTTTGCAAAATCTGGAATCTTAACTGGATCTGTGTCTTTCTCTGCTAAACTGATTCATAGAAGATGGTTTTGGGATGCTATTTCCTCTCTCTTTTCCTTATAGGTACAGATTGCAACAACAACAACAAAAAAAAAACCATGCAGATACTCTTTTGAAATCTTTCAAGCACCTCTTGTGTCCCTTCGTCTGCCTGTTCTGAGCATCTTCCCATTCGTCCTGTGAAAGAATATTCAGTTGACAAACATTAGCCAACATCTCCATGAGCCAGAACAGCTCAGGCCTTGGCATCAAAATGCCCTTTAAGTCTCGACTTTGCTTTTACTATTTATATGTCTGAAAGAAGTCTGTTTTGAACCTATTTTCCAATCTGTAAACTGTGCACAGCACCCCACACCTCACGGTGTTGTGAAAAGTAACAGGGGCAGGTGGGGATGATAGCTTTTACCTCATAATGACATAAATTATAGTTAGTGTGTCTCTTTTGCCCTCTAGATTATTAGCAAAGTAAGGAAAGGAATTATAGCTTCTTCGTCTTTGTCTCCCCAAAGCCTAGCACAGTGGTGAGGAGGAGATGCAGGGAGACAGGAGGCGGATAGAAATAAAGACTGCCATTTGCTGGGCTGTATCAGACACTGTAAAAAAGAGTTCCATCAAATCCTTTTGCTTGTCTATGTCCCCAACTGCACCCTAATCATGTTTTAGCAATCCTTATGCCCTCCATGCCTAGAATGGTGCCAGGGGCATAGTGAAACTCCTGTAATTAGTTGCAGCCAGCCAGCCATTCCCCTGTGTTTAATCAGCATCTCCTCCTCTCATACTAAAGGCACCCTTCTTGATAGAAACACAGGGCAGCGAGAAGTCAGATGTCAATGTTGAGCCATTGAAAAAACTGAAGCAAAATGCTATTAAGTGGCTCACCCATACTCAAGCCAGTGGTGAAATGTCATTCCATGCTCCATACCCAGTCTCTACCCAGTGTCCAACCAAGGGGAAAAAGAATAGAAAGTCCCTGGGGTGAGACAAGGAGCAAACGGAAAGCTCCTATGGCCTGGGACAAGCTAAGAACAAAAGAAATTGTTTGCAGACCATGTAGCACAGAGCTTCACTGCAAGGATAAGAGACCTGCCAAAATGGGGATGGGGAATTCCAACCTGGGAATCTCATATTTGATCTAAAAGCCGAGGAGTGACTCACTCTGTTGGGGAGAACTCCCAGCAAGCGAATGGTGAGCACCACCCATCTGGGCCTCCCAAATGTGTCAGATCTCAAAGGCACCTTTGGCACCCAGAGGGTGTTTGGTGACTGCCAGGGACATCTGTGGCACTTTTGCCTTCTTCTCAGGAACAACAAATAGAAAAGAACTGCTTTGCTTCTCAGATGAGCCTGTTTCTGTTATTTCCAGAAAGTGTTCAATCCACAGGTGTTCTGGCAGAATGCAGGTCACGTTTTATTACAGGATTGGGACCATTTTTCTTCTTACTGATGATAAAAACAAAGCAAAACAAATAAATAAAGATTGGAGAAAGTGATCAAAATCTTGTTGGTTTGTACTGTGGTTTGAATGTGTCCCCTAAAAAGCATGTGTTGAAAACTTAATCCCCAGTGCAACAGTCTAGGGAGGTGGGGCCTAATGAGAGGCCCTCATGAATCAATTAATGCTATTATTGAGGGAGTGGGTTCTTCATAAAAAGGCGAGTTTTGTCCTCTTATCCTCTCTCTCTCTCTCTCATCCCCTCTTTACTCTTCCATCTTCCACTTTCCTTGGTCCACCATGGGATGATGCAGCAAGAAGGCCCTCGCCAGATGCCAGCCCCTTGGTCTTGACTTCCCAGCCTCCAGAACTGTGAGCCAATAAATTTCTTTTCATTATAAATCATTCAGTCTCAGCTATTCTGTTGTAGCAGCACAAATGAACTAAGACAGTTTGCTTTATGGAAAAGAAACTCCTTTGCTAAGGAAACTGGGTCGAATTAAGTACTGCTAATGAAATTTAGGATCAAGGGTTCCAGCAGGTGTGATTCCTGCTCAGAGCGATCAGCATCCCATCGATCAGAAAGAACAGTATCTCTTTGTCATGGACCAGACCTCAACCCTGGCAGCTCCTTCACAGGTTTGTGCCAGTGTCACATTGTATACAGGTGGTTCTGTGTCACCTGCTCTTACAACTGGAAAAACAACACAAAATAAGGGCAAACACTAAATCACAGACCAGCCAAGGGGTCTTGCTGTGGTCCTGGAGAAGACTTCTGCGGCTCCATTCTGCACTGTGGCCAGAGTGCACCACAGAGCCCGCAAGATGACACGTCAGGCCTGAGACCAGGGTGACCAGGGTGAAACCAGCTTTTTGCCTCAGACATAAAATGTAAGGGGCACCGAAAACTCAGCCATCAAGATAAACAATACTGTAATGCAATATTTTTAAAAATCAAAATGAATTCAAACCAATCGATGATGAACAAACTGCCAACATTTCAAATACAGACAGGATCAATACTATTGATTTTTCTTTTTGCCAGGGGTTCCAATACGGCTCAATACAGCACCGTTACTGATCCTGTCTTTCTTCAAAATGTTCACCCTAGATTATTTTTGCATTAATTTTGGGCTTTGTAAATACTGCCTTCAAATGTTATTTAACTTGATTTCCGAGATTTGGGGTGCCCCATTAAGTTCTGGGCCCGAGGTTAAGTGTCTCACTCCCCTTGTGTTGCTCTGGTTCCATCACCTTCCTTTGACACCCTAACTCATTTACATTTTTTTTAGACTCTTATCTCCCCTTCATTGTGTCTGTACAGAGGGAAGGGACAGAAGCTGGCATCTCTGGGAGCTCTTGCTTCCATTTGCAAGCCTTCCTGACGTTCTCTGGGCTCAGCGCTTCCTATTTCCTGGGCTTGTTTTATACGCCAGCTCCCTCTTGCTCTGATCCCCATCCCCTGGGCCCTTCCGGCCTGTGACCCCGCGTTACCTTTAGCAGGAGGCCCTGAGAGCTCCTGTGCCAGCTGTTTTTTTCCTCTTCTGAAGGAATTGATTCCCCGTGACCCCCTGAGCTGTAATCTCATCAGGCTGGAATAACTTGACACTGCCATTTGTCTGAAACAGAAGTCATTTGTCTTCCAAACCTCAGGGCTGGGGCTGTCACCAATTCTGCCCCTTGGCCTCCTCTTAGAGGACTGTGACCACTTCATCAGCTGCTATTGCCTCGCCTGTGAGAGATCCCATTAACTAGCAGGGGAGGAGAACAGTGCCCAGCCAAGAGTGCAAGAGCGCTGCAGGCACAGAGGGGGGCCGGGGAGATCTGGGGCTGTGTTCTTGCTGAGGGCGCCTCTCCACCTGCAGGGGAGCCTGATCACCTGCTGGCCCCAGAGCCAGGGCAGGGCTCTGCGTGGGATGCTGACTCCAAGCACTGAGGGGCCTTCAGAGCCCTGCGAACACCACAGAAGGTACAACTGTCAGGCAAGGACACCAGACTTTGAGTGACTGACCTCTTTATAGCAGCACATGGTATTGTCATTAGAAGCCTCACAACACTGTGTTGCAACCCAGGGAGCACCAAGTGAGGTGCAAGGAAAACCAGGGCCAAGTCCAAGGCTGCCCGTTAGCAGCTGTGCGACCTTGGGCACTTTGGGCCTCAGTGGCTTGACCTCCGTGATGGGAATAATAACCGCCCTGGCTATTTTAGGGGACTGCTAAGACAGTAAAATGAGTTAATTGTGGAAATGTTTGAAAACTCTACCACACCAAACAAATGTAACATATTATTTTGATAGTTATCTAACCAAAGGTAATTGCTAGGCACTTTCAACATGGAACACCAAGGCAAGAGATTGCCTCCAGACAATAGGCAAGGCAAGGGGGCCATTGTCTTAGCACAGGACCCGGGCTGTGGCAGTGGAGACCCCGCGGGAAGCACAAGGGTGTAAGGACCCAGCCTCTTGTATCTCACATCCTGTTGCTTGCTGGCTCTACACACCGACGGTGGCTGAATTGGGAGAGATCTGAGCCATGTAGCAGGAGAAGCACCATGATCCAGCACACCATGGAGGAGCCCTGGGGTGCTGTCTGGGGATGAACAGAGAGCATGCAGCAGTAGCAAGGCAGCCCTGCAGAAGACGAGAAGGGGGTCCAAGAGCATCTTGCACAGAGAACAGGAAGCCCAGTGAGTAGTGGTTCCCTGGAGCCAAAGATGACCAGAATGTTCCCATGTGGCAGGACCTGGCACCTGGCCTGTGAGAGCATATAAATCTATAGTGCATGTGACCAAGTGTCAGGAGATTGGGTTTTCCTTTTGTGGCTACCCAGCAATTGAATCCCCTTACAGCACATTTTCTTGTGCTTCTAAGTAGAAAGCAGAGTCTTCTTCCACTAGAGATACTGAAAAGAAAAAGCCAAATAGTCACTTTCCCAGCCTCCCTTGCATCTAAGCGCGGACAATCAGGCCTTAGGACACACACAAAGAAAAGAGGCAAAGCATCCTTTGGGCAGTGCGGCAGCAGCCATGGTGGCAGCTTTGAATGTCTAGGGGCAGGGACGTCCAGTGCCCTGGGCCAGCGGCCAGGTGGTACAAGCAGAGGTGTCCAGTGTCCAGCAATGGTGAAAGCAGTCGCAGGGGCCTCACCAGGCTGTTTTTTGGAATGTGATTTAGATTGCAGTCCTAGCTGATGCCTAATCTCTTCTTGTTTGTGCCTGATTTCCAAACCTGGTTCTATGACCTTCTGTTTTGGGCTGAATATTTGTGTACCCCTGAAATTCATATATGGAAGCCCAGCCCCCCAATGCAATAGTATTTGGATGTGGGGCCTTTGAGAGGTAACAGATTAGGGCAAGAGGGTGGGACCCTCATGATGGGATTAGTGCCTACAAGAAGAGGAAGACAGAGACAGAAGAAGTAGATGGGACAGGTCTCTCTCTCTCTCTCCCCCTCTCTCTCTCTCTCCCCTTCCCTCTCCCCCCCAGGGAAAGACCACATGAGCACTCAGTCTACAAGCCAGGAGGAGAGCCCTCACCAGGAACCAAATCTGCCCTGCCAACACCTTGATCTTGGACTTCCTAGCCTCCAGAACTGTGAGGAATAAATGTCTGTTGTTTAAACTCCCCAGTCTACAGTATTTTGTTATAGCAGCCTAAGCTAAGGCACCTTCCCAGAGGTTCCTTGACCTATCTAATCTCCATTCAATAAATCTCTTAACTACTCACATCAGCAGCAGTAGTTTCTGTTGTTTGTCTTAAAAAAGTGTGGATGACACACCAAGTCAAAGTATCGCAGACCCACACCCCTGATCCCTGATGGCTCAAGAACACAATGGCCATTGGGTTGCCAACACAGCTTTTCAGAGGCCCTGAAGTACCGACTTAGGGCTCGATGCAAGGAACATGCTCTACTGCTCACGCCACAGAGGGCAAGGTGTGAAACTCCCTGCAGGAGTGGAATAAAATAAAAAACATTCAGTTCATATCAGAAATTTGAAGAAATTACATATTTTTGGTTTTATGTTTCAGTGACCTTTATCTTTATAAAATAACTCTATATGGTGACTTTGGTCATAACCTGGATAACTTTTAAAAGTTAAAATGTATTCCTGGCACTCAGGACCTTAGTGAATGAAAGAGGACTTGGCTTGCTAATTCAGAAGGTATTCCAACCCCTGAGCTAGGAAAAATGTCAAAAACTTCTGGCCGCTGAACAGAAAGAAGGTTCAGAAGAAAGGGCCTGGCCCAAGCCAGCCAGCTCCTTGGTGCTGGGCCTAGTTCCTGTCTTCATCATAGAGACACACTGTGGTTCAGGTGCACACATGCTCTCCCGCCCTCATCTGTGCGGACTAATGATTTGTTTTGAGATAATAGCATCAAATCAATGTATAGTCACAGAATTCTGAAACTGAAGACAATTTTACTAGCAAAAATTAAGATGGGCTTGCCCAGGCCTTGACTTCAGCTGAATTAGAGGGTATATGTCCAGGGAGGCTGTGGGGAATCTACACTTTTCCTTTCCTCTCAAAGGAAAAAAAAAAGAATGCATGTATGTGCATACATGATGATATTATACATTTACTGGTATGAAGGCTGTGTGACACAATTTACAGATAATAATAAAATGCACAATATTCTTTAGTGGAGATTTCATGCAGTCAATTGATTCTCCCAGAATGTTTCCTTGATTTTTGCTGAAGCCTTGTATCTTTCATTAAACTTGCAATTTAATCACGATTTGACAGACGGAATTGCATCTCGATCTGCTGTTTTCCCAATTAATTCATCATCATTACATATGATGAGATGTACTGATAACTCACTGTTGTACAAATTGTATTCATTGAACTGAATCCTCTTCCAGCTTCAGCACTGGTCACAACAGACTTTTAAGATGGATCTGCCTTATTAACATCTTCCCCTTTACTTGCTTAAGTCTAGACAATCAACAAAACAATAAATCAAGCACTGATTGGTAGTATCTGCCAATTCTGTGGTGTAAACACTCCCACCACAGCCAATTTCAAGCTACCAATATGAGAGCCCCAACCAGAGTTGGGAAGGGATGCACAGCAGTACACCACCACACGGTATTTCTGCCATATAGATGCAATCGATGCAAAAAAAACCTTCAAACGCATAAATAAAATGTAGTAAAAATAATTAGGCAGGGATGTGTTTTTAACAATGATCATATTTAACAACCAGCTCACAAAATTTCTAAACACTTACCAATGCCCGCATGCTGGTATGAGCCAAATCCAGCACACCAGCGGCGGGAGGGGACCTGGAGAGCGTCACCCCTACTTCTCCGTGTATGTAAAGTATTTGGAGACAAGACGTGTGGGTGGTGGATGTTTAGATCCAGCAATCTCACCATCCCACAAAGGTGTCTTGTGTGTTCACAAGTACTGTGGTTGTAGATACATATCAAAAGGGATGAAGTCTGAATTCTAGAATGGCCCTGGCATGAAACTCTCCAACTCCTCACTGCCTTTGTGGATTTGACCTATTTTCAGACCAAAAAAATGCTGATTTATTCATCAGTTGCCAACTTTGGCTACTGTTGCATAGACCTCCCTATCCCTACAGACACACCCTGGCTTTGACAGCAGCGTTTCTCATAACTCTGCAGGTCTGGAAAGAATGACACAGCTGGGGACCATTTCCAAGACAATTAAGGCTAATGAGCTGACTCAGCAAAAACAGCCCAAAGGCAGGAAGCAGCTCTGGCTAGAGGATAGTGATGCCTTGGTAGAGATCAGTTAGCAAGTAAAATGGGAGAAGGTCTGATTTACTAGCAAAAATTAAGATGGGCTTGACCAGGCCTTAACTTCAGCTGAATTAGACGGTATATGTCCAGGGAGGCTGTGGGAAACCTACACTTTTCTATATTGTTGGTAGAAATGTGAATTGTTACAGCCTGGATGGGCAGCAATTTGACCTTGAATCTCACAGATTTAAAATGCACATTCCCTTTGACCCAGATGCTCAAGGATATTCACTGCACCATTGTTTGCATTAACAATGACACTGAATTAGAAGCAAGTTCAAAGTCTATTAATAGGTGGCTTGCTAAATTTATAAATGATGACAAATCTAGGCAAATGAATACTGTAAAACCACTAAAAAGAACATGATAGCTCTTTGTCACCTGTGGTTGAACAATCTCAAAGACATACTGTAAAGTGAGAAAAGCAAGGTGAAGAACACTGTGTATAGCATGCAGCCATGTGTATACTTTAAATATATAAATGTATACACTTAAATATGCAGAAAATATCTTTGGAAGGATATACAAAGAAACGTCACAGTTTGCCTCTGAAAAAGAGAACTGATAGAGACCAAGAGTGGAGAAGACTTCCTTATCAACATATCCCTTTAAAACTTTTTGAGTTGTATCACGTTAATATCTCTTTTTAAAAATAAAAAATATAGTGTGTGGATATTTTTAAAAGGACAACAGCAACTATACTTCCATGGTTATTACCCAAAGTCCTGAGTCCCCCTCCAGTGTTTCTCTAGTCAGACGAGCTCTTCAACTCCAGTTTGCCTAGAATTGTCCTGATTTTAGCACTGAAACACCCATGTCCTGGGAAACCCGTTAGTCCTGGCCAGCTAGTATGGTTGGTGAATCAGCATCCAATATATCGTGCTCTTTCTCCTACAGCCAGATGCAAAATAATAAATATACATATGCATTGGTCTCTGCTCCTGGTTCCTGACACAGAGCTCCTAAATCCGTTGGAATTTACTGGGTGATGTGAGCATCTTTTGTTCTAATGAGGTGACTCTTGGTGGGCTCTTGGATAAGGGCTGGTCATCAGAAAGACCAAGCCATGATTAGAAGCTTGGAACTTTCAGCCCCATTTCCCACTCTCCAAAAAAGGAAAAGGAGCTGGAAATTGTGTTAATAATTGATCATGCCTACATGATCAAGCCTCCATAAAAATCCCTGGACTATAAGGTTCTGAGAGCCTCCAGATTGTTAAACACATTCTTGTGGGTGGGTACCCCAACTCCACAGGGACAGAGCCCTTGAGCTCAGGAGACTTCCAGACCTTACCCTGTGTATCTCTTCCTCTGGCCATTCATCTGTGTCCTTTGTCATATATTCATTACTAACATGATAAACTGGTAAACATGTTTCTGTGAGTTCTGTAAGCCATCCTAGGGAATTAATCACAACCAAGAAGGCGTCATGGGACTTGCAATTGGCATCTAAAGTGGGAGGAAGTTTTGTGGGCCTGAGCCCTTAACCTGGTGGGATCTGACTCTAACTCCAGGTGGACAGTGTCAGAATTGAATGGGAGGACACCCAGCTGGTGTCCAGAGAATTAAAGAATTGCATGGTATGGAAAAAACCCACACGTCAGTCACAAAATTACTCTATGTTGAGTGTGAGAATATCAAACAGAGTTTGGTTTTTCTTATTTCTTACACCAGGGTTCATGGGCCCCAGAATCAAGTAGTGGAAATAGGAGTGGCACCATTTTCTATTGCCCCTTGGGACATACTAGCAAAAGTTTTGATTCCTGTTCCCATGACTTTATGCTCTGCTGGCCTAGAGGCCTTGTTTCCAGAGGGAGACAAAACAATGATTGAGCTGGAAGTTAAGACTGCCGCCCAGACACTTTGGGCTCCTCATTCCACTGAGTCAACAGGCAAAAAAGGGAGTTACAGGGCTGGTGGGAACAGCTGATCCTCAGTCCCAAGGGGAAATTGGACTACGACTCCACAACAGAGCAAGGAAGACATGTCTAGAATATAGGAGACCCCTTAGAGTGTCTCTCAGTGTTAGCACACCCTGTGATTAAGGTCAGTGGAAACGTCCCAATCCAAGCAGGACTGCTCATGGCCTAGAAACTTTCAGGAACAAAGGTTTGGGTCACTCCACCAGGTAAAGAACCACGACCAGCTGTGTTGCTTGCTGAAAACAAAAGGAATACAGAGTGGGTAGTGGAAGAAAGTGGTTAGAAACATCAGCTGCAACCATGTGACAAGCGACAGAAATGAGGACTGTCATTGTCATGAGTAGTTCCTCCTTATGTTGCTATGAATATGTTTGTGTGTGTGTTTATGTATATACACATGTACAATCTTTGTTTCCTTTCCTATCTTATTCCCTTATCTCATAGCATAAGATATATTGACTTTATGTCATAGTACTTAAGTACTTTTAATTTTACATTATAGTACAGTCATGTGCCACATAACAATGTTTCTGTCAATGACAAACTGCATATACAGCAGTGGTCCCATCAGACTATAATGAAGCTGAAAAGTTCTTATCACCCAGTGACCTCATAGCTGTCCTAGCATCACAGCATGATGCATTACTCACACTTCTATGGTGATGCTGATGTAAACAACCCTGCCACGCTGCCAGTTGTATAAAAGTATAGCACACACAACTATGTGCAGTACATAATATTTGATAATGATAATAAAAGACTGTGTTACTGGTTTATGTATTTACTATGCTTTTTATCATTATTCTAGAGTGTAGTCCTTCTACTTATTTAGAAAAAGAAGTTAACTGTCAAACAGCCTCAGGCAGGTCCTTCAGGAGGTATTTCAGAAGAAAGCATTGTTATAGGAGCTGACCTCTCTATGCGTGTTGTTGCCCCTGAAGTCCTTCCAGTGGGACAAGATGTGGAGGTGAAAGACAGTGATATTGATGATCCCGACCCTGTGCAGACCTAGGCCAATGTGTGTGTTTGTGTCTTAATTTTTAACAAAAAAGTTGAAAAAGCAAAAACAAAAAAAAACTTTAAAATACAAAAAGCTTATGGAATAAGGATATAAAGAAAATGTTTTTGTACAGCTGTACAATGTGTCTTTTAAGCTAAGTTTTATTACAAAAGTATCAAAAAGTTTTTAAAAATTTAAAAGTTTATAAAGTAAAAAAGTTACAGTAAGCTAAGGTCAATTTATTATTGAAGAAAGAAAAATATTTTTATAAATTTAGTGCAGCCTACGTGTACAGTGTTTTTAAGTTTACACTAGTGCACGGTAATGTCCTAGGCCTTCACATTCACTCACCACTCACTCACTGACTCACCCAGAGCAACTTCCAGTCCCACAAGCTCCATTCATGATGAGTGTCCTATGCAGGTATACCATATTTTATCTTATATACTGTATTTTTACTGTACTTTTTCTATGTTTAGATGTGTTTAGATACACAAATACTTTCCATTGTGTTACAATTGCCTACAGTATTCAGTACAATAACCTGCTATTCAGATTTGTATCCCAGAAGCAATAGGCTACACCATGTGGGTGCGTAGTGGGCTGTACCGGTTAGGTCTCCGTAAGTACAATCCATGATGTTCACATTCGCACAATGCTGAAGTTGCCCAACAATGCATTTCTCAGAAAGTAGCCCTGTCATTAAGTGACACATGACTGTGTTTAAGTTATGGGGTATTAGGAGAAGAGTAAACATCACTCGAGAACTCTACCACCTATTCTGGAGAAGGGGTTAGTGTGTTTTCAACTGTACAAACGATAGTTGTATCATGTTAGTTGGAATGATGAACTTCGATTTTGTTTTTATTTGCAGATTAAGTATGGTTTAAGGAGATGCGTATGGGTGCCAAGCTGACAAGAGGCAGACTTGTGACAATGGATTTTATGTGTCAACTTGACTGGGTCACCAGTGCTCGGATTAAACATTATTTCTAGGTGTGTCTGTGATGAGGTCAGCATTTGAATCTGTGGAGTCAGCGAAGTAGATCGCCCTCCGCACTGTGGGTGGGCAACATCCAATCCATTAATGGCCTGAATAGAACAAAAGGCAGAGAAAGAGGCATTCACCCCTTTTGCTTCCTGCCTGCCTGCTTGAGCTGGGACATCCGTCTCCTCCTATCCTTGGACTGGGATGTCCATCATCAGCTCCCCTGGTTCCCAGGCCTTAGGTCTTAGACTGAATTACACCACCAACTCTGCTGGGTGTCCAGCTTGCAGAGGGCAGATGTGAGCTAATTCCTCATAATGAATCTCTTCCTATGTGTATATTTTTATATGTCTATTGGCTCTGTTTCTCTGGAGAACCCTGACTAATACAGCTGGTCATGCTATTCTCCTCGCCAAACCCCTGTGGTACCCTCAGATGAGCTCACTGCAGTGTCTGCGCCCATGGGCTCCTTCTCCCTGCCTCCCACGGTGTCTCCCACGGGTGTCTCCCACAGGTTCCTCCCACTGGCCAACCCTTCCAGAAGCCAGAGGGCAGGGAGCTCTTGGCTGCCATCCAAGCAGGGCCCGCTCCTGGGCAGAGTAGAGGAAAAGAGCAGAGAGCGGTCCTGGAGGGGCTGACAGACGACATCCAGGGGCCTCACCTTTTAAAGAGTTCTCACTTTGGTGACCTGGACACAGAGCAATAAGCAGGGACTGTGAGACCCAGGTTGTAGCCTCAGTTCTACACTGTTACCTTCAATCCATCCTTGTATCTCAGTTTTCCCATCTGTATAATGAAGAGGGGAAGTCACAGGTACCCATCGCACGCACCTCTTAGACTGTTGGACAGGGGCTCACTACCCAGCCAGCCACGACACGAGACCTCAGACATGTGCACGGTGGTCTCCAAAGAAAAGACAGAAACCCTCTCACTCTCAGTGCAGACTGACTTCACATGTGTGAGCTGAAGTTTCTACCCAAAACCTAGCCGTTCTACTGCAGGATCCAACTGAAAGCTGTCTTCGCTTAAAGTAGTATTTCTCAATATAGTGGATGAGTTCGTGATGTCAATCACGGGCCCTGCCTCCAGAGATGGTGCTTCAGGACAGTCCGGGCAGGAAATGCACGCAGGTTCTCCTTGTACCACTTGAAACCCGCTGTCTGGAAGGACGAAGCTGCATCACAGTGCAGGAGTTTTTAAGTTCCTGTCCTCCTTGATGAAAATGAGCTGTTATTCTGTAACGGTTATTTTTTAAAAGCAACAATAAGAGTTTTGAGGCATTCAATCCACTTAATGCGTGGCAGCGTGGAACTACTTGCTAAGTAGTAAAATTGCATTTCAAAACATGATCAAACATCAGCCTAATCAGGCAGGTGTGAGGGTCTCAATCACAAGCCTCCAAACACATAATCAAGTATCAGGAAGGAGGTGTCTTAAGTGAAGATGGAGATAAACAGTTGCCTTTGTGGTTATTTAGGAGGTTTTGCAACATTAAAATGGAGCACCTCACGCTCAAGCAAGCCGACTTCAGAAGCTTCTTGGCTGAATAAATCCAGGCACTAATTAGCATTGGGAGATTTTAACTGGATTGCAGTTCAAAAGCCTGGAGTCTTACCGAGGAAACCTGTTTTGTTTCCTTTATTCCCAGCTGCCTTTAAGGTGTTGCCCTGATGGATGGCGACACTTTGAAAAATCGCTAGAACACACTTCACTTTTTTCAGACTGATGTTTTTTATCCCTTTAGAGAAATTTGCATCCAGATCACATATACACATTTGGAACTGCAATGCCAGGGACCCATCCTACTGTCTGTCCACCATGACAAGACTAGGACTGGGAGTTCTGAAGAAAAACCAAAGTTGCACTTTAAAAATTACTTTTTGATTTCCCAAACATTCAAAATGGCTTTTCAGTGGCCCAATAACTAATCCAACATAACCTCCTGAAAATCACTGGAAGATTTGGGGGACAATCCTCAGTAGAAGTGCCCTTTTTAAGAGCCAGTATTAATAAGACTGGCCTGTCACTTAGGTTTATTAGAGTTTGCCCATGTGATTTATTTTAGGGAATGCTGAGAAAGTGTCCCTGCTTAAAATTGTAGCTCATTAATTTCTATTCATTCTCCTTCATTGTGAGTAGCAGTTTAGCTTTGAGAGGATTTATCATGCTTCACTTTTTATTTCTCGTCCCTCTCTCCCTGGTCTTGTATTACCACCAAAATATTCTTTTCTGTTCTTAAAATTTTATCTCCCATAGTTAAAGGAGCTGTTACAGCGTTTGCTCATACATGATACTGACTAAATAGAGTCACCATTGCCCCTGCCATTCAATAGACAGAGAGGCATCTGTGACATCAAATACTTCATTCTTGACTGTGGATGTCAATGTACTCCCCCTGAAACGAAATTGAGAGAGTCTAGCCAGGTCTGAAAAATTCAGAGGATCTGAGACTGTGGGTTCTGAGGATGAATAAGCCCAAAGGACATCACCCTTCCCTCCCACCAGTCCCTGAAACCGGGCAGTAATTGCAGAACCACACCAGGGCTTCTCGTTCAGATAATCTTCCTCTTTTGAGCCACGAGCTGGGTGCTGGTTAGTGTGTAGTTGGGGCTTTTGTGTCTCAGAACATTCAAACCTGAAGTTCAAATCTATTTACAAAGATAAAATGTTTCTCCTCTAAACCAGGGAGTCTGGCTATCTTTGGGCTTTTCTGATCTTCCTTTGTCACCTAACACCCTTCTTTCTTTGGTCTATGTCTGCCACATTTTTCCTCTCCTGACAGCCCACGAAGTGTTAGCCTAGACTTCTCCCCATGCAGAGGGAACTCACCAGCCCTTTCCACAGCCTGCACATTGGCGTGGGTTTCACAACCTTACGCTGGACTGGAAACTCCCCCAGAATTCCATCCTGCAAATGACTTAGAACAATTCAGTCAAGATTTTTCCTCTTTGCTGTACTTCAGTAAACCTTTGACCTCTTATTTCATGGAGAAAATCGAAATCACCAGATGGCAGCTCCATCAATTCTTTGAGTGTGTCCCCTCATCTGTGAATTGCCTTTATCTCCTCTCCTGTCCCAGTGGAAAAGAGGTCCTTCCTTCCTGCTAGACCAATTCCTCCACCATGTCTGGACCTCAACTCCATCGGCCTCTGTCTCTGCACCTTCAACTTCCTCTCTTTCTTAGTCCTGACTAATCACCATCTGTACATAACAGAAGGTTAAATTAGAACTGGAGACCAAGGCACCAAGATGTAATAACCAAAGGGTGTGCTAGACCACATGTAAAATTTCAAAACAGCACAACCATGAACCAGTATTATGACTTTTAAATTCCCTCATTTACACAAAGGATAAAAAGGGTCCAAGGAATGCAGACTGAGAGAGCATTTTAGAGTAAAGCCATTCAAATGCTACATGTCTCATCCCCCAGGGATGGAAGGATGGAAGGAACGTGGGCCTTCCCCTCAAGCTAGTGAGAGAGATTTAATGGGACCCTTTGGAGAGAATAATATGTGCCCGCTGCAGTTCGGGAGCTGGAGGGACTGGGATGTAGCTCATGCCTGAAATTTACTCCTGGGGAACAATGTAAGAGTCCTGCTCAGAGAGAGGCTACCTGGAAAACAGGACCTCAGCGGTCAGAAGCTCTGCGTGCTACTGGTGGTAGCGCTTGAGGGCAGAACTTAGTGAGGATGGGCGACGTCCTCAGGTCAGCGGAGGAGTTGCAGTTGGAAGGGCCCATGAGACGAACCCTCCAGGATCCCATGGAATGCCCAGCAGTTCTGCCAGAAGCATCTGCTGGCCCAGAGAGGGCAAAGCCATCTTGCTACAGAGCCAGGCTCACTCTCACCCCTCCTCCTGGATCTGACCCAGTTGGGAGCAGCACAGTTAGCAGGCAGGGAATGAGAAGAAATGTCAGGTTGGGGGAGAGAGACCCCGCCAGCCCCTGCCGTTTCATCAAGGGGCCTGCTGGGGGAGGGGGGAAGATGCGATATTAAACCAAGTTCCCAGCATTGAGTCTTTATTACTTTGGAGTAGAAACTCTAAATTAATTAGTGGAGACTGCAATTGTGACCTAATGTGATTCCAAACTTTCTTTTATGTAAGAAGAACCAGAGAAATGACCAGTGTCTTGAGCAGATCTAAAGGACAATGGAAGACAAAAGGCTGCTTTGAGGAAAATGCGCCGTGAGTGCTGACATTCTACCACTCTTGGACCCGCCTAGGGAGAGGAGCACAAACCTGCCCTTGCTGGACTCTACCTCAGCTCCTAGCTCTGCCCTGTCCTTGTCCTCGCCCTCCCTCAAGACGATTAAAGGGACTTCCACACCCCCTGCCTCTACTTCGTCCTCACCCATTTCCAGCTCATTCGCAGCCGTCTGACCGTTACTGCTCCGAAACATCTCTGGAGAAGGTCCCACTGACATCTTTTTACTTTTTTCTCTCTTTTTTATTATTTTCAAAATAAAATAGGATATTACATTACAAAATAAAAAATTATGTATTTATCATATTATAAAATAAAAAATACTCATTACAGAAAAATAAAAAAATTTTAGGCAGCTAAAATGAACACTAAAAAATAAAATCCCTAAACCCATCCACACCAAGTCAACCACTGTTGGCAGGTTGCTGTAGATCCCAGAGAACCTTCTGTGCACGTATGTGTGTGTAGATGGAGAGAGGGAGAGATGCGCAGAGAGTACACATACAGACAGAAACATTCGGGTTACCTAGAGTTTTGCATTATTACAATAATGCAAATGTGAATCAATTTGAATTCATACATAAACATATATACATGCTACTTAAAAT
>RJWJ010021199.1:0-28146 GCA_004363605.1 Indri indri | reverse complement strand
GGCCAACAGAGCCACGTCCCCACCCCCCATCTCATTCCCACTTCTCCTTCACCGGTGCTCTGACATAGGCCAGTCTGGCTGTTTCAAGTAACACTAATCAAAGTGTTCCATGAGAACTATTGTTTCTGAGGATTGCTACGCAATCCTCATGCATGTCGTCCAACACATCAGAGTAATGCGGTTGTAAATTTTATTTCATTTGCATCATGAAATTCAGGTCATGTTTTCTTAGTCTTCATAATTTGCACTTTATGTGGCACAAGACTTTTAAAAGATGAGGTTGTAAGTTGTAATTATCACAATTCCTTTTTTAGGAGGAAGCAGGGTGGGGAATGGGACTAAAATATAGTGTTTTAATTATAAAAAACATTGCTGCAGTACACAAAATGGGAAAAATAGAGAAAAGAAAGAACAGTCTCCCATAATTCCATCATTTGACAACTGTTAGTGCTTCTTAGTAGATTTTAAAAACATTTTTATAACTTTGACTCAAACCATACAAAAGTAATTTATGTAACCCAAACATTTGTACCCCTGTAATACTTTGAAATAAAATAAAAACAGTAATAAGAAAAAAGACCTGAGTGAGCATATCGGCACATTCACCCTTGCCATGTGACACCCTGCACCGCCTTGGGACTCTACAGAGTCCCCACCAGCAAGAAGGCTCTCCCCAGATGTGGCCCCTTGGCCTTGGACTTCTCAGCCTCCATAACTGTAAGAAATAAATTCCTTTTATTTATTAAAAAAATTGTTGGGCCGGGCGTGGTGGCTCACGCCTGTAATCCTAGCACTCTGGGAGGCCGAGGCGGGTGATCGCTCAAGGTCAGGAGTTCGAGACCAGCCTGAGCAAGAGCGAGACCCCCGTCTCTACCAAAAAATAGAAAGAAATGATCTGGACAACTAAAAATATATAAATAGAGAAAAAATTAGCTGGGCATGGTGGCACATGCCTGTAGTCCCAGCTACTCGGGAGGCTGAGGCAGAAGGATCGCTTGAGCCCAGAAGTTTGAGGTTGCTGTGAGCTAGGCTGACGCCACGGCCCTCTAGCCCGGGCAACAGAGTGAGACTCTGTCTCAAAAAAAAAAAAAAAAAAATTGTTAATGTACTTTTTACAAAATCGTAATCATAACATTTATTTTTTAAAAATAGGCCTCCTCGGTGCCTAGCAATGATATTCATTCATTCATCAAACACTTCCTAGATGCTTACTATATGCCTAACGCTGCGGTAAAAAGATGAATTAGAATCCTGTCCCAGCATTTTCAGCTTGTTTATGCATCTGCTAAATGGTTGCTATGATTTGAGTATACGTCCCCTCCAAAACTCATTTTGAAACTTAATCCCCATTGTGGCAGTACTGAGAGATGGGGACTTTAACAGGTGATCGGGCGAATGGATAAATACATTCATGGATTCATAGATTAAATGGGTTAACGGATTAATGGGTTATCATGGGAGTGGGACAGGTGGCTTTGTAAGAAGAGGAAGAGAGACCTGAGCTAGCACACTCGGCTCTCTTACCATGTGATGTCCTACACTGCCTCCGGACTCTGGAGAGAGTTCCTACCACCGAGGAGGCCCTCATGAGATGTGCCCCTTGGACTCCCCAGCCTCCAGAACTCTAAGAAATACATTGCTTTTCTTTATAAATTACCCAGTCTGTGGTATTTTCTTAGAGCAACAGAAGAGACTAAGACAATGGTGCTGCTGACTGGGGGAAAGCCCTTTAAAGTAGGGGACCCTGACCTGAGAAATTAAAGGCAGGGGTGGTGGAGTATGCCTGGAACAGCAAAGAGGCTGAGTGGCTGGAGAAACAAAAGGAGACCAGGCAGAGCTTGCCGAGTGAGTGAATTACCCCAGCATGCAGTACGGACGCTTTCGTTTGGTTCAAAGCAGCTCTCAAATTGAATCTTTCTCTGCCTCCTTTCGCCCAGGTTTTAGAAAATACCATCTGTGCAGGCTGGGGAAGGTGGCTCATGCCTGTAATCCCAGCACATTGGGAGGCCGGGGCAGGATTGCGTGAGGCCAGGAGTTTGAGACCAGCCTGGGCAACATAACAAGACCCCATCTCCACAAAAAATAAATACATAAATAAAAAATATCATCTGTGCAGATGTTATCCTCTTGAAATCTCTGACAGATTTTTCAAGATCTCATTCCTCCCACCATCCTCTTTTAACTTTACTTTCCCTTTAACTGAGAATCTGTCTATGACTTTGAGTTTTCCTCTTCCTGGGTCACTTGCATTGGTCTCTGCACCCTTCTTGGTCTGATCTCTCCAGTGCCTGGAACTGCAGCTGCTACGAGTCAGTGTTCAATTAAAGAGCCCTCGGTTGAATGAATGAACTTCCCCCTGAGAGTTTCATCATTCCTTTCTACATCTCCCTCCTGCAGCCTTTCCACTGGTCATAGCCATGCCAGCTTTATTTACTTCTGCTTTTTCTTAAACCCACGTGAGTTACTTTCAGTTTTTCCTTCAGTCTGTTCCTTTCCCCAGGACAGGTGCCGAGTGTACCTCCCAGGGGTATTCTCGTTGCACACCAGCCTCCTTTGGTCTCAGAGAGGCTGGACATCTTTTAGGGAGGGAGGAAGAGATTGC
Source organism: Indri indri (assembly GCA_004363605.1). Taxonomy (NCBI): domain Eukaryota; kingdom Metazoa; phylum Chordata; class Mammalia; order Primates; family Indriidae; genus Indri; species Indri indri. The sequence continues at coordinate 25,544 of RJWJ010021199.1, read as the reverse complement.
CTGCCTACCTGCCCAGCACTCAAAAGAGCAGGTTGATCAAGTCAAAACCCTCACACCTTGGACCTTCCCCAACTCCGCCCCAAGAGTCTATCAGAGTACAAATCTAGACACTGTGTACACAAGTCCTCTCTCTGCCCACGCCCACTCCCCATAGGAATGAGAAGCTACAAGTCAAGCAAGCAGTGAGTCGGGGCTCCAATCTGAGATTAGAGCAAGTAGGATGCACAGTTTCTAGTCAAATCCAGATTTAACCTTTTCAACCATGTGGCAACATCTGCATGGTACCACAGCAAAATATCTTTATGGGACTCTCATAGAGAAATAGGATAGAAACCCTGGACTTGGGGGAGGAGACTTGGGCTTTTCCCCCGGGGCCTGGGCTCTTTAGGTCTCAGTTTCCTCATCTGAAAACGGGATTGGACTAGATGGTCTCCAAAAGTCATTCAAATGCCAAGAGCTTAGTCCAGGATCTTGTCTTCAAAGGAAACGCTGCCACACAGCATTCAAATCTTCCACGGTGACCACTCTTCCCCCAGCATCAATTCCCCTTCCCATTCCCAAAACACTGCCCTATCACGGGGACTTAGATTTTGGACAGGCCGGTGGAGATGGTGTGCATAGGTAAGTATATTGACTTATTCAAGGGAGCTTGTCCCGGAGAAAAGCTGGTGGTCTGCCCAAGTTCCCAGGAGACGGAAATGTATCAACACACTATTTGAATAGTGTCCACTGAGAACCACAGTGGCCAAACAGAGGATATTGCTCTGGTCCCACCCTGCCTCCTGCACGCCACGTAATACCCCACCCCAGCCCCACCCCTTTCCAGGATGGCTGCTCCTAGAAACCAAGGTAAGGGCAGAAGGCTGTTTGGCAAGAGTGTGTGTCTCAGTGATGGGGGATCCCTGAACCTCTAGAGTCCTGCTCTCCTGGCCTCTGCTCCCCTCACTCCTAGTGCCAGAGACATGCCGGCCAAGCTCCTTGGAAAATTCCCTTTCTCCATGCTCCAAATTGCCTTTCCTGTTCTCCAATTATTCAGGCTCACATTAAAGAATGAAGATGTCTTTGGGGAAGGTCTCTAGTAGGTGTTCATCTTTAGCATAAGGAGATTGGAGGAGCTGATTTCCTGGGTAGTGTCTGACCTCTTTAGATGGGAAGGGAGTGGCCCCGCCTCCCACAGGGCCTGTGGCTGCCAGCATTGTGCACCACCCCCAACTTTCTTCAGAATCTTTTCCGTCTTTGCTACCCCCTCTGTAACCAGGCCCAGGTTGCATAGAGGTCATCTGTATCCTCCAACGTAAATATTCTAGAGGGCTTCTCCCCGGATACCCGCTCCAGGAGATCCAGGGCAAAAGTAAATCTCGAAGTGCGTGTAGGATGAAGTTGGTGACTCACGTTTATCGGAAACCTACTTTATGAATGGCAAGCGTTACAGTTCATCTTCTACATATGTTATCTCACTCATTCCTCACCACCCCGTGGGGCAGGCACTATTATAACCCCAATTTTATAGGTTTGGGACCTAAGAGGCTCAGAGGCGGTAAGTCACTCGTTCAAGGTCACACCTTAGGAGGCGGGGGGACTCACACTCAGTGCTTTCCATCAAGTCACTGTACTCAAGTGCCAAACATTTACTGAGAACCTACTCCAGGTGCAAAACCTGGGGGCCAGCACTAAGGTATATATGCAGGTGAACGAGGAATCGGTAGCTCTTGAATTCCAGGAGCACAGTTTCTAACCCAGGAGGTGGTGTGAACATGAAGAACTCTACTCCAAAGCAGCCTGAAACAAGCGCTATCACAGAGGTATACACAGAGTCCCCGAGAACGTGGCTAAAGGAGGGAGATCGATGCACACTCAGAGAGAGAGAGAGAGAGAGAGAGAAAGAGAAACAAAGGGAGGAAGGGAGAAGGGAAGGAGGGAAGGAAAGAGGAGAGAGAGAGAATATGAATGAGATGAGTGCTGGGAAGAATTCTAGAACTTGGACGTTGTGCCAGGCCTTGATAGATGGGATGACTCCCCAGGCTGGAGAGAAACAGGCAGAGGAAACAGCTTGAGCCAGGGTGAGAGCACCGAGGACCTGTTCAGCAGTCGGGCCCATATGGGGATGTGGAGAGAGGCAAGGCTGTCAGAGCGATCAGGATGCCAGGGAGGGGTCTGGGCTTGCTTCTGGGAGCAGTTAGGGAGCTGCTGAAAGCTTCCAATAGAGCACAACAGACAGGAAGAGATGATGCTAGTTTGCAGAGAAAACTGACGGTGGGAGGCAGAGATGAGGCCTTCTTGTGGTTCCTCCCTTCTTTGGCCAGGGCTAGTTGCCAGGCTGGACGCTCAGGGGACACGTGAAGAAGAGGGTTGGACCCAGCATTGGGAGGTCCCTGTCTAGCACAGGCTGAGCATAAGCCCCCTTCAAGGCCTGTGTGGGGGCTGAGAAGGGAGAGTGGCCTGATTTTGGGTGGAGGGGAAAAGACCTATAGGCAACATTGAGGGTCCTGGTAGGAGGGGGTGACAGGCATGTGCAGGGAAAGTGGAAAGGAAACACATGATTCTGGAAGAATCTTTTCAATTCAGCAAAAGGAAAATAAGTGCCCTTACCCCTTACAAATTCAGGTTCATTTCTTACTTTGAAACTCTTTTTTAAGGAAATGCAGAGGAATTTTTTTTTCCAAGTACAGTAAAAACTCAATGAAATTGAGAAACCAATAATTGCCTGTGACATTCAATTCACTAGAATTTTTTTAACTCAATCATAGGTAAAATAGGCAAATGACCACAGAAAAGTTAAGCTACGGATATCAACCACGAAAAGACTGACTGTGGATGATTGGAGAATCAGTAGTATAAGCAGGAGGTCACTCAGTTTAGGACCCGTTTGAGGGGTGTTGGGGGAGCAATGCTGCCTACAAGTTTGCTTTTAGAAGCCCTAAGTCCTAAAGATTTCATAGAGTTCTCCTCCAATATATAATTGAAAATTTTAGGCCAGGTGCAGTGGCTCATGCCTGTAATCATAGCACTCTGGGAGGCCGAGGTGGGAAGATCCTTTGAGGTCAAGAGTTTGAGACCAGCCCGAGCAAGAGTGAAACCCTGTCTCTACTAAAAATAGAAAAAGTTAGCGCATGTAGTTCCAGCTACTCAGGAGGCTGAGGCAGGAAGATTGCTTGAGCCCAGGAGTTAGAGGTGGCAGTGAGCTATGATGACACCACTGCACTTTAGCCCAGGGGACAGAGCAAGATTCTGTCTAAATAAATAAATTTTTTTAAAAAGAAAATTTAAAAAATAAAAATAAAATGTTAAACAATATTTACATGTATGCTGCAATTCAACTACATTCTCTGATTGCAAAATTCTTCACTGAACCTTTCTCTCTCTCTCTCTCTTTTACCTGCTTTGCTAACCCCCTCACCAGCCAGCACTGTCCTCACTAGCCTGTCATTATATGCAACAGCCCACCGCGAGAAAGACGTTTCTTCGGATCTTGAAAATGTTTGCATTTTTAAGAATTCCCTGTTGAAAAAGAGAGGATGCTAACATTTCAAGGCAGCAGAGCGGGGGTGGGAAGAGCTAGGTAGGGGAGGTAGTTAGCCTCCCTAAGCAAGTTCCTTAGTCTCCCTAGGGCTCAGTTTTCTCATATGTAAAACAAGGAGGAAGAAAAGAAGAGTATCCCTCTTAAAGGGTTGTCTTGAGGCTGAAATGAGTCAATACACAGACCGAAAGCATTCGGAGGAGTGCCTGGCACATGGTGAGTCTCACATTTCACCTTCATCACGAGGCAATGGAGGATCATTGTCCCCATTGTAGTTGAGTAGTGTAAGACTCAGAGTAGGTAGGTAATTTGTTTTAGGACACAAAGCTAGGAAGCAGCAGGATTAGCTACAAGTCAAAATCAAATTGATTTGACTCTAAAGACCTGCTCTCTCCATCCCGTGGTAGTGCCAATTTCTCTGAGCGGGGAATCACATTAGGCTTTAATTTTTAAAAAAATATTACTTACTTTTTAGGTAAGTATAAAACTCAAAAGAAATAAAAGAGTGTACACAGTGAAACGTAATTTTTCTCCCTTTCTCTTCTCCCACCCAGTTCCTCCTACGAGAGCCAACAGCTGTTACGTATTTCTAGCTTTACAGTAAGCCTTTCGTTGCTAATGCACATTTTTTTACCAGATTAATGTAATTCCCTGAGTGCCTCGTATGTGGGCTACCACTGCCCTTAGAGGGCTCACTGGCTGAGTCTGGAGGTTATTTATGGAGGGACCTGCTATACTGACTTCTGCACTCTGTGCTTTTCTTTTCCCTCTGTAGCCATCTTTTTCTCCAGAAGAACCAGCTTGTGCATTCTGCACACCAGAAAAGGCCAAATGAGGTGCACAAAAAATCTCTTCTCCAGCTTGGCTTTGCACAGAACCCAGCAAGTAAGGAGCACTCTGGTGCCAGGAGCCGATCACAGTACTCTGGACAATGATGCTGGACAAAAGTATCACCTTTCTAAGACCAGCTTCCTCCTCCTTGCAACTGGTGACCATTCCAGGTCTCTAATCACTCTGCCCCAAGGCCGCTTAGGAAGTGCAATTCTCCATGAAGTCTTGCTGCTTCTGGGCTCCACTTCCAGCCCGAAGACCCCAGCCGCTCCCCAGGTAACTGAGGAAGGCCAAAGGGCTCTAAGGCCCTTTCCTTTCTTTCCCACCATTGTTCTTTGCATGGGAATAATGTTTAACACTTTTTTCTCCCCTGTTGCTGCTGCCAAAAAAATATTTATAATTGGGTCAGCCACAGCAGAGCTTTCTCAATGATTGAATTATAAAATATGCTTATAACTATTGGTGTGATTACACAAATGTATAAATCATAGGTGTTGGCAACTTCAGAGAATGCTGCTGACCGTAACATGTGAATATCCCCGTTCCCTCTTTCCACACATGAAGAGCAGGGAAGTCACCATTTTGGAAGCAGCTGTTATTATTTCCATTTCACAGATGGAGGCTCTGGAGAGGTCAGGCTGCCAGCTTGAGGTCACACAGCAGATTAGTGGTAGAGGCTGGACCCCAGCCAAAGCCCTGCTTCTTTCCAATCCAACAGGCACCTCACAGAAGGAAGGGTTCAGGACTGTGACAATCTATGTTCTGGATGTTTGAGAAACTCATGTTCTGTTTAGTTGAATATTCTGGATAGCTGAATTGACAGGTTAGATTAAGGTTAGGAAAGAAGAGGGGAAGGCAGAGATGGAGGTTCCCTAAGTCTAGGATTCTTTTCCCCATCAAAATTCACTTCTTAAAGTGTCTGAGCCCCTCCTCCTCAGTGAGTTGTAAGCTCCTCAGGGACAGTCTCTGAGAGACCCGGTCGTGATCAGCGTGAGTGTGGCGGAAAGCCACATCTGCATTCTAACCCCTGCCTGTTTGTTTCTGGCTAGGTACACATTGCGGTTTTTATTTGCATTTCCCAGATGACTAACGCACTCGAACACCTATAGATGTTTAATAATCGTTAGTTCCTTTCTTTACTCTCTCTCCTCTTTCTGTGTCTTTGCCCCCTTATCCTCTCTCCCGGGACCTGGGAAAAGTGAAACCCTGAAAGATGCCAAAGTCCTGAGGACCCAGATTTCTCGGTTGGCAGTCCTTCACCATCTCGCCTTGCCAGCCTCATCTCTCAGCCTTCCGTCCCCTTGCACATGACTCTCCAGCCAGACTGGCAGTCCCAAATCCTCTCTGAGCCGGTGAGCATTTGCAGATGCTGTTCCCTCTGCCTGGGACCCTATGCACCCTTCTCCGCCCCTCCCCCACACTCTACCTGGCTAATTCCTAGGTCTCAATCAAGTCTCAGGTCACACGTCACTTCCTCCAGGAAGCCTTGCTTGACGCTTCCCCCCTCCCCCATTCACCAGCCTGGGTTAGTTGCCCCTTGTTTGTGGCTAAGCAACATCCTGTACTTCCCCACCTAGCACTTATCACAGTGTACTGCAATTGCCTCTTTGCTGGTCTGTTTTTCTTGTACCTTCCCTCATCCCTTTGAGGATAAAACTGTGTGTTGCTCATTCTTATATCTCAAAACCTAGTTTGATAGTGATATTTGTTGAATGAATGATCTGGCTAAGATCCCTCTAAAAAGACAAAAACTTAACCTCTAACTTCTGTGCCAGCCGTGCTAGAATCAATGATTTCAGGCCATCGTCCCCCACCTCCCACATCAATCCTCCTATTTGCCAAGGTCTCAAGGAGACAGACATTTATTGAGGGTTTACCATATGCCAAGCATAAAGGCAGGCTCTTTACATTTGATGTCATTTTCACAATAAAAGCCTTGAGGCTCCTACTCTGTATAGCACTTTGACTGAAATGCAGAGGTTCTGACGTCCAATCAGGCAACTAATGAGCAAGGGGAAGTGAGTGATACCACAAGTGATACCGCTTTTCCTCTTGATAATGGCAAAGAGATGCCAACAGAGTAGAGGACCCCATACAGCACTGAGCTCTAAGTCCCTGTATCTTCAGTGCCTGGCATGCGGTAGGAGAACAGAGAAGATATGTTGAATACATGAATGAATGTTGAAGAGGGAACATGGAAAGGGCAGACTAGAAGCCTGGAAGGCCCATGATTTTTTCTGGGCCTAGCCTAATGTATTTCTCCCATTTCCTCCTTGTGTTATTGATAGCCAAAACTGGACACTGAAGTGTTCTTGTCATGGGCAGCTGTCCACAGTGCCAGCTAAGGCTGATCCTTGCGATTTCTGTTCAGACTCCATTGACTAAAATAGCCACACCTAGTTACAAGAGAAGCTGAGAAATTTCTAGTTGTGAAACTAGGAGGAAATGAAAACAGATTTGGGGTAAACAGTAGCCTCCGTCATGGCATACGCAGATGGCCTTGCCTCTGCCGGTATCACTGGATGGCCTATCACAAGACTGCCGGATGTTCACTCTGGAAAGATCTTGGTGATCATTTAGTTCAACCCCCTGACTTTACTGATGGAGACCAGGGCAGACTCATTCACTAGCAAAGAGGTGTTTGGTGTTAAAGCCACACTGTTTTGCTTAATTGGTCGGTGCTTTATCTGCAAAGTGGGTCTTTAAACAAGAAAACCCTCTCATCTGCTTAAGAAAAGCAGAGTTCAGCTGAGAAAAGAGTTAAAAGCCATACAAATTAAGATGTTGATGACATAATAATCATCACAATGGCACTGAATAAGAATGATTCTTTAGTTGTTCAGGAGGCTCTTCTGTGTCTTGTGGTCCCTAAGAGTCTCCATTATGGCTTCCCCAAAATAGTACTGCAAAATCATGTACATGACCATGTGTATGAGGGGTAAAACTTCACCTCCTTTGATAAAAGACCAATTACTAATTGTGTAAGCGTGTGCAACTATTTAACCTTCTTTGAGTTTTTGTTCTCTCATCAGTAAAACGGAGATGATAATATCTACCTCCTAGCTCTACTGTGGGGATGAAAGAAGAAATAAAAGCCACTTGACACAGTATTTGGTACCTAGTCGGGACCCAATAAATGCAAGTTTCTGTTCTTAAATAGTTGGGGTCCTTTCTGTGAATATCTAGGGGACCATTTCATGTAATTATTGATGTAATCACTTTCAAAAGGGGCACTTCCAACAACATTCAGTCAACAGATATCATTTAAAAATATCCGCTATCGCTGAACTAGGTGCTGAGAACCCACAGGTGAAAAGAAAAACACCTATTCCCACCAGAGACTGAAATGTGACTAGAAAATAACAGCGCCACATGACAAGCTGCAGGGACGGAATGGGTGGTGGCGGCAGTGGGGGAGGATTTAGAAGCCTGCATGGGCGAGTGACGGAGGGCTTCCTGGGGAAGGAGTAGGAGCTGGCCAGGTAAGAAGGGAAGAGAAGGCAGGAAACAGAGGTGCGAGGAAGCACGTTTTCTATAATGAGGGGACTATTTAAGGTACTGCTGGAACAGTTAAAAAAAAAAAAAAAAGAGCTTTAGCAAAAGGGAGGGGCCTGGTGCCTGAAACGGCAGTGGGTTTGGGACTTTATCCTTCCAGAATTTTGAGCAGGGAGATGACGTGAAAGGGGCGAACAGAAAGAAGTGGGGAGAATGACACTGCCGGTATTCCTGAGTGGGGGAGCGAGGACTGGCTGGAGCCCATGCCCGCCCGCCTTCATTTATCTAGTCATTCAACAAGTAGTCGCTGAGGGCCTGCCGTGTGCCAGGCTGTATTCCAGGAGCTGGAAATCAGGCAACCAACAGGAATGGCAAGGTCCCTGTTCTCATGGAGACTGACAATAGACACACAAGTAAGCAAGCAAGGAAACATAGGTGCTGCTGGGAAAATTAAGCCAGGCAATGGAGGAGTCCCTGAGCGGCTGCTCCCCGCTCCCAATCCCCCAGCCCGACGCTTCTGAACACTTACCAAGCCCCTTCTTGATAACTTTGGTTTCCCAAGGAGGCTTTGCTCCTAGAAAAATCTCTGCGGTAAATAATTAAACCAGCTCTCTCGGTGTTTCCAGTGAGCCTCTCACCTGAGTGAGGATAGTCAGAGCCAGTTTTCCCCAGGGCCTGGTCGGCCTTGTAATTCTTGGTTAAGGACCACTGATTCTGCCAGAAGTCGCAAGTCTAAGGTTTTAGGAAGGTCCCAGCAAGGCTGAGACCTTTCCTGACCCGGTTCCCCTGCAATATGTGTCCTCCCCTTCCCCATGCTCCCCTTCCTCCAAGACATACACAGTCTATCCTTTAGGAGAGACATATCTGATACTACGGTTGAAATTGTGCATTTCTCTCCTCTGAGAAATGCAAACTTTAAAAACAGGCCCGCTGCTTCTGGCAGGTTTTACCTCGGACACCTCCGCCTCCTGACCCGGACATCCAGGGGGCTGGGTGGGGATCCCTGTGGCGGGGGCACTCACAAGTGAGTGCGGGAGCTGGAGGCTCGCTCCTCACCATCAGGGCGCACTGGTATGTAAGTCAGAGCTCGTCAGTGCCAAAGGGATGCCGGCCAGGAACAGAAAACCTTGTATTAAATGCAGCTGAAGAAACAAGCGACTGAAAAGGCAGATTTCCCAGTGTGCCCCGTGGTCTTCCCCCATTTGACACATTTACTCACTGTGCATTTTTCTCCCCAATTTTTTCTTATTATGAAAACTTTCAAAGACACAGGAAAGCTTGCTGGTTAGGGAAATCTAGCAAAAGCCCTAGGAGGGCCTCTTTGATTTTGTCCAGCTTCTCTGGAATGCCTGATACAGTCTGTCCTCTGGGAACTATCGCATCAGGGATGATTAAAGTAGGGCCCCTGCTCTGAGGGTTTTTTTAAATTTTACACCTTACAAGGTACTTTCACATTCCTGATCCTGTTAAAATAAAGTCAGAACTGAAAGGAAATTCAGAGCTCATCTCCAGGGGGGCAGATACTTGGTATATATTGTGCCACTTCCTGAGCTCCTGCTAACCCATCGCTTGCTCACTCATTCATTTATCAAACACTTATTTATTGGATACCCTCCATGTTCTATACATTATGTTATAAATAAAGCAGGAAACCAGACAGACTTGTTTGCTACCCTTATGGACCTCCAAGGGGAACAGAGACATTAAACAAACAATTACATGCATGAAGAGTGTTTTCAAAAGGCAGGTGTGGGCACAGACAAGAGCATCACACACTGGGAGGTAACCTGGGAGTGGAATAGGGTCAGGAAAGCCTTCCTGAGGAAGTGAAGTTTAATCCGAAGTCCAGGGGGATTAGGAAACTGAGTCTCTGAGAAGGTGAAAAAAGAAACATTATGTACTAGTATGAAAGACAGCGTGAGTCAGGTCATGCTTCATGCTAAATGAGGGGCAATGGATACCAAGAGGGGGTAGGTGTCCAGAGGAGAACGAAGAAGGTTGGTTGAGCCAACCTTAAACACAAAGTAGATTGAGGGGGAGAAGATGGGTGGAAGAGCTTGAGCAAAGGTCAGATATTATTGGGTTTTTTTTTTTTTTTGGTTTGTTTGTTTTTTTGAGACAGAGTCTAGTTCTGTCACCTGGCTAGAGTACAGTGGCATAATCATAGCTCGTCATAGCTCACTGAAACCTCAAACTCCTGGGCTCAAGTGATCCTCCTACCTCAGCCATAGCTGGGACTACAGGTTTACACCACCATGTCTGGCTAATTTTTCTATGTTTTGTAGAGATGGGGTCTTGCTATGTTGCTCAGGCTGGTCTCCAACTCCTGGCTTCAAGCGATCCTCTCCCCTTGGCCTTCCTAGGATTACAGGTGTGAGCCACCCCACCCAGCCCAGATATTGTTTATCCTCTTCCCTCTTCCCAGGGAAGCAGCCTTCACCTGCTATAATTTTTTAAAAGCTATAATTTATTGGCTACCTCATAAAGTGGTGGCAATCCTCATGAGTTCTCGCATCTTCCTTGAGAGAGAAACATTATAATATTTTCCAAGTTTCACAGATGAAGAAAAAGGCTTGGAAGGACTAGAGACACTTGCTAAGGTTGGCTATTGAGTAGGAGGCAGAGCTAAGATTGGAACGGATGCTCGCCTGGCTTCCTAGGCAGCTGCACTTGCCACAACTCCTCACTGCCTTAAAATCCCAGGACTGAGGCTTGCTCTAACAGCAATCAAATAAACTTGGAAAGCCACAGAAGATCTTTGACTGAGGAATCCAAAATACTACTGGGGCAAAGGCTGGGCAGGGATGCCCCCCGGTGGGCGGACACCATCAGGCAGAGGACTGCGTGGAAGGAACCGACCTGTGGCGCTGAGAGGAGTGAGAAGCTGGGCTGCTCTAGGACTGCACTATGGGGAGGTGCCCTGCTCTAACCACTGCCCAGCCCTGTTAATCATTTCCTGACCTTCCTTCCTCCTCTCGCCCTGCCTGCAGGATTGCCACATCAGTCTTCCTCCTCCCCCTGCTCGCCTCCTGGCCCCGCCGCTCCTTCGCCGGGTTTTACAAGGAGCCCCAACTTTGAGGCAGCATTTGTAATAGCTCAGGACGTCTAGGAGGCCGTGCCCCAGGGAGATGCAGGCTCGCTCCGGTGTAAGCCGGCCCTAGCCGCCCCCTGAGGTTTGCTCTCTTCCTCAATTCTTTTCTAGAAAGAGGTCAGAGAGGCAGGGATCCAATCTCGGCACGGATTAGCGAATTACAAACTCGGTTTCCCCCGTGGTAAAAAGGGGACGGTAACAGCCGCTGGTAGGGTGTTGTGAGGCTTAAATGAGGTATTGTATGTAAAGTGCTTGGCCGTGAGACACTTGTGGGTGTCTAACAAATGTTAGATCCTTTCCCTTTTTTTTTTTTGTTTTAAATCACCTGGTAACGGCGGGGGCGGGAGGCTGTACTTGCTCACCAAATACAGGTTACGTTTATTTCACTTAAGCTTCCAGTGGTGGGTGAGGCATGAAAGTCCGACGATGTGCTCGAGGTAACACAGATGGTGAGTCACAGCCACAGGGTTTGAACCCAGATTCGAGGGCGCCCCTGCGGGCCCGGCCACACAGCGTCCAGGTGGCTAAGGCCCCGGAGAGCACCTGCCGCGGGGACCAGGCCACACAGCGTCCAGGTGGCTAAGGCCCCGGAGAGCACCTGCCGCGGGGACCAGAACATTAAGTCAGGTATGCCCTGGGACCCACGCAAACCCGCTGGGCCCCCGGAGCCAGGCCCTTAACCTCTGCGACCTTGTTTCTTCCTGTGTAAAATGGGGGCTATAGGGCCTGTCTGCTCGAGTGGTTTTTATTGTCTTCTTCACACTTTGCCAGATTTGCTACCCCGCAGCCGCGCCGTAGTCAGACCTCCACACCCCACGCAGGATCCACACCCCACGCAGCCTCCTCCGCCCGACCGCAGTAAACGCAGCGGCCCGGATGCCCCGGCTTGGCGCCCCACCCCTCCCGGGGCTAGGGGAAGCTGCGGCCGCCGGGGTGGCGAAGTTGGGAAAGTCACTTCGGAGCGCAGCCTGACTCTGCGCCACCAGCTGGTGCGCGCCGGGACCCACCCAGCGGGAGAGGACGGGGGCGGGCCTGGGGGCGTGCCCAGCCCGGGGGCGGGGCCGCCCTGGGAAGGCGGAAGCCTCCAGTCCAGGGGTGGCTGCAGAACCCGGATCTCGGAATTCCACGTTCTCTGGAGCTGGGAGCCGAGAGACGGCGGGCGGGAAAACCCGGCGCCCGGAAGCCCTTGCTTTCTTTGACGCAAGGGCTCGGGACGCAGCCGCCGTCGGCCGAGCGCCCGGCGAGGAGCGACCCCAGACGGAGCCTCCGGAGTTCCTCCGCCCCCACTTCGCCCGGTCCCGGAGCCTCGGTCCTCCCCGCTGCCCTCCTCGTGGCCATGGAGTGTCCACACCTGAGCTCCAGCGTCTGCATCGCTCCGGACTCAGCCAAGTTCCCCAACGGCTCCCCGTCGTCCTGGTGCTGCAGCGGTGAGTGCAGCCCCAGGCCGGCCCGGCAGCGCACCCGAGGCCCCGGCTCAGTGGGGCCTGCCGTCTAGGGGCCGCAGGCGGCCGGCGCGCGGACTCGGGGAGGGGTGAGGGCGAGCCGGGCCCGGCGGGCTGGGGAGGGGTACGCGGTGAAGCCGGACGCGGGCAGGAGCGGTGGCGGCTCCTTTGTTTCCCGCGGCCCGACGGCCCGGCCGGCGAAGGAGAGGCCCTTGAGAGGCGGGAGTCAGGGGAGGCCTCGAGCGTGTGGGGGCAGCGGCGGGCGGGGACCCTGGCCCGCAGCTTGCGCCCCTGGCCCCGCCCTGCCGTGCCTGGGGGCTGAGCTCGCTCGCGGCGCGGGGTCGGAGGCTGTGGGGGCGGGTGTCCGCCCCCGTGGGGCGGCCGCACGTGTCGCGGGGCCCCAGTTGCGTTCCTCCGTGGACCGGACAGGAAAAGCGCCGCTCTGCGGGCGCAGCTTTGTCTGGGTTGCCGGTCGCGCGGAGTCCCTCTCCACCCCGGCCCCGCTTCGTTTCCCTTCACCGCAGGCTCAGGCATCCCGAAACCCCCCCGAGGCGCTCGGAAGCTTGGCGGTAGCGGTCGGAGCCTTTCTTCGGCCAGGGAGGGTGAAGTTTGAAAACAGCCTGCAAGCGAAAAAGCTCGGGGTCTGAGCCAACAGCTGCTTTGGAGGGGTAGCTCGAGTTTGCTTTTCAGAGCTTTTGGGTTGTCTGAAATTGCGTTGGGATTCCCGCATTCATGTGCTGTAAAACAGTTACTACGTTTGTGTAACGCTTTTGAGTAGCGTGAGCATTTTGACTCCTCCTGCCGGCCCCCTTGGAAGCCCCAGTGCCCTCTCATTGTCTGCTCTAGCGACTTCTTAGGATCGCACCGGCCACACTGCTTTGATTACTTCCTGGTAGGGCCCTGGTGCCGCCGCTGGTGTCTTTGTTTATTAGCTTTGAGGTGATCACTGGTAGCTTGGGTTGTGTAAAATTTGAATTGTGCACTTCAAAAATCTTGAGCTCATTCGAAGAAATACAGAAAAACAGCAGTGGTACGCTTTAGCTGTGACATTTCTCATTGTGGGCCGGAGCTGGGAAGATAGTTTAGAGAATGCCTTAATACTTTTGACAGGTTACTTCTTAAACGCTGATTATGTCCTTGGAAAAAAATATAGGTGGCGCCACAAAGAAATTGGTACTCTGGGATAAGGAATAGAAGTAACCGGTTTCTTGGAGTTCTCAAATATTTGATGCTTTACTTGCCTATGTAAAGTCAGATATCTTTTTCCGTATGAAATCTTTAAAAATTAAGCAGTTAACAGGTTTCACAGTGCAGTATTGCAATTCTTTTGTGAGGATGCAGAAACTTGTATAAATTAGCTCTTACCTATAAGTGTGTCTTTTAACAATGCATGTTTTCCGCGGCCCGACGGAGTATTTGTTGAGTATGGAACAACAAATAAGGTGTATTGATTGCACCGCCTTACAAATCGGTTGGTGGTACATTGGCTATAACTGTAGCTACAGCTGTGGTGCATAACTGTAATTTAATTTTTTTTCCAAAAGAAATCTGAAAAAAAAAAATGACCAAAGTATACACTAGGGAAAGCATACCTCAGGAGGAGTGGTGGAATTATTCTTGCTCATCTGTAGGAAACTACAGGCATACAAAATGGACTATTGGCACATTTCTGGCTTTTTCTGAGGTAAAAACACATCAAACTTAAAAATGGCTTCCCTGGGCACATGTATCCAAAAAAAAGAAAAGAAATATGCAAGTGGCAGATATTCTGTTGTGAGTCAGTCTTGCCTCCATCAGTCAAGGAGTCTACTTGACTATAAAAAAGAGATGGGGAAAATTGAGCATCTCTTGAGGAACTTAAGATAAAATGGAGCATAACAGAAACCTGTACCGATAGCAAGAACACCTTTAGCCATAAGGGAGGGGTGATTTCTGTCCAAGGGGTAGGACGGCATCTTCCTGTCTTGCAACAGTTTGCCTGACATTGCTTTGCAAGGGTGGTTCTAGTCACTTGCTTGGATTTGTAGAACTAATAAACTAGTTTTGCAACTTTGTGTGGGTTTTTTATTCTGCCCACACACTCTTAAGTTGAACCCGTATTATGTGGGCTTCCCATTTTAACCTGTTGGCATCCATTTGTTGATAAAATCTAGTGTTACTCTGTTAAGCTTGATCTTGTTCTTGCCTGCCTGTTATTTCAACAATTAAATGATTAGTAAATCTGTGAGTCCTTAACTAATTTATCATCTTGGAGTATTGTGGTGTTTTTTTTCTCCAATACTCTTGAATTTTATTTTATTTTAATTTTTTGGTAGGGGACCAAAAGGGTAGCCCAATGTATTGAATAATGCCGTGACCGGGTATCCAGTCTGATTATGTTCTTATTAAGGAGGGGAAAATCCCTGTTTTGGCACTGGGACAATAAAAGTAATGCCCTTCCCTTATTTTCTTTGAGAGCTTACAGTTACACCACAGTGAGACAGCCAAGCGAATTGCAAAAGACCAGCATCCTAGCCTCTACTAGCCAGCAATACATCCTTGGACAAGTAGTTCTGTTTTCTTCGAGTATCAGTTTCATTATGTCATCTGAAGAAAAAAGGGTAATGCTTGGCATTTACTTCACAGGTTGCTTTTAAGATGAACAAGGTAATTTTTCGTGAAAACTCTGAGAAACTCATGTATTATT
This sequence comes from Indri indri, assembly GCA_004363605.1. NCBI lineage: Eukaryota > Metazoa > Chordata > Mammalia > Primates > Indriidae > Indri > Indri indri. Next base: position 10,482 of record RJWJ010021199.1, on the reverse strand, counting down.
CAAGTAATAGGTGGTATTACAGGTCAGGACATCTTTATAAAGAGGACTGAATAATTAAATATCTAAAGCCCATTAAATGGGGCCTAGAACAGCTTGGCTTTATGCTGCACTGTGCTTTACAAGGAGATACAGAACTCAACAAGGTTAGAAGGGGTAAGAAGTAATTGTACTTCAGAATTAACTTGAGCTTCTTATCCATGGAAGGTACTGTGTGTTAGGTTATATAATTGTGTACTACAGTGCTTCTTACACTTTTTGTACTTAGGACTCCTTTATATTCTAAAAAATTATTGAGAACCCAAAGAGCCTTTGTTTGTGTGCCTTATATCTGTTGATATTTGTTATATTGGAAATTAAAACTGAGAAAAAGTTGAAATATGTATTTATTAATTTACTTATAAATAACAATAGATCCAATACCTGTTAACATAAATTGGCAGTTTATGTAATAAAATGGGTTTTTCGAAACAAATTTGGTGAGAAGAGTGGCATTATTTTACATTTTTGCAACTTTTTGTTCAGCTTTATAAAAGACAACTGGGTTCTCATATATGCTTCTTCATTCAGTCTCTTGAAATAATCATGTATTGCATAGCCTCTGGAACACTCCATTGCATGCTTGTGAGAGAATAGGAGTAAACAACAAAAGTAACATCTTAATATTATTTATGAAAATAGTTTTGGCCTTTTGGACCCCCCGAGAGGGTCCTGGAAACTCTCCGGGGTCCACGACCACACTTGGAGAACCCACTGGTGTACAACTACAGTAACCGTTAAGGACACCTGTTCTTATCAGAATAGCTTTTAAAAATTAGAGAAATCCTTAAGGCTTTAAGGCTAGCAATATTTATGTCTTTGTAGAGACTCGAAATATATTAGCTGGGAAAATATTATTTTGAAATATATTAGCTGGGAAACAACAGATCATGGGGTTTAGTAGTCACCTGCTCTCAAAAAAAGTTACAGTCTAATCTAGTTGAGGGGAGAGACAGGAAACCAACTGGTTAGAAGATAAATCCAGGTTGTGGTTTAAGGTAAATGTTGAAAATAGCAATCTCCTAATAAAGTAAAAGATAATTTTTGTCTAACTGTTGCTAAAGGCAATTCTAGTTTTAAATGAAAAAAAGTTTTAAATAAAAACTAGGGCATTCTCTCAAGCTTTTTGTTATGTGCACATACCAGATGTTATTTTCAGAAGCTGAGGCTTGGACATTCCTTATTTTTGTGGGTAAAAGAGTTTAACCAGTGGCAAAATACAGGGAAAAACACCAATTATTTAAAAAGCCCTGAACACAACTGTTTTAATAACTAAGGAAAGCCAAAGACCAAGCATTTGGACTTCAGAGGTTTGGGTTAAATAGCAAGTTAAATTGGAGATATTTTAATAGCGTAGACATGAGAATTTTCCCCTGATTAGTCTTCAAAGAGTTGAGAGTGCCTCTTTAAGTTTTTAATACACACTTGTTCTCATATTACTCTACCCAGAAAAGTAAATGTAGATCAAGTAAATATTCTGCAATTTGGGGTGGATATTGGAGATAAGCCCTTTTTTAAAAGGTTCATTCAGTAGGATGAGGTGTTGATTATTGGTTCTTTGTCAGTGGTTATCAATTTATAATGGACTGATCAGCTTGTGATAATGGTGAGAAATCATCTTGATGGAATGATGGGTTATTTTGTATCATATTTCTTGCACGACGTGCATTTACAGAAGACTCTTGTTTAGTTGTGGCCGTAATGGTCTTTATGTTGAAAATAAATGCACAGTAAGTGAGCTTCCCCCCCAGTATTTTAGTCAGTAAACCTAACTTTGTCTGGATTGTGAGCACATGACCATCTGCATTGTTGTTACCACAATGAATTTGTATTCTTTTGATATTCTGTGTTTATAGACGGCAGGTGGACAATTTAGTTGTAAATGTGGATGGGTCAGTTAAAAAAATTAGTGGAAAGGTGATTTTTTTCCCCACATCAATTCTAAAGGTTAGTATTTGAGTTTTATATACTTTTCTGAAGAATTTAAACTTTTTGGGTAATATTTATAAAGCTTAAGTCAAACGGAGTTGTCTTTCTGGCAATATTCCTCTCCTATCCCATTCCACAGAACCTTAAAGCGGCCTCAGCCTTTTTCCAAAGTTGCTAATATTAATAGTTGGTAGTGGGTGTAAAAGACCTGAAATTTAGAATGTGTTTGAACAGGCCACAGTCTAGAGATAGAGCCTAATGTTTTCCTGTTGTGAAGAGGTTTTGACACACTGATTAGAGATTATTTCCCAAATAGTATACTTAGTAATGTATAAAGAACATCCCTTATGGCCTAAAGCAGAAGAAAGGATGCCGTTGAGGGGGGAGAAATCGAACTCTTTGGTTTGGTTTCCTTTTATTTATCTTCAAAATAATTCCTTCTCATCATCCTTTGGTTTTTACACCTTTAGCTCGTATAACATCCTACTTTTTCCTGTTGAAATTTATGTAATTTCCTTCTTTACTGGAATATAAAAGATTGATTTTGGATCCTTCAAACTAAATTTAGAAACACTTATGTTTTCATAGTGTTTGCAGCTCAGTAAGCAGACCGGTGAGTAATTTAGTTTGTAGCTCAGTGAGTACATTTGTAATAAATTCCTGTTTTAAAATTTAATTGAGTCCCTCTTCCATCAGGGAATCATTTACATGTACATTTCCCCCAGCCAAACCTGCTTTGTTTTTTCTTTTTTAGCTTTTAACCCCCTTTCTTGAGCCTGTTTTATATATTTTTTCCTTCTTTGAAAACAAAATGTTAGTCTCCTTTGATTAAGCTGCAGTTTCTAACCTACCTATGTACAGATTTTGTGTTCAACCTCGGCATTGGAATAGATTTAGTAGGTAGCTAATCGGTGTTTGAAGTGGAAAATGTAAACTGTTAATGTATTTTAGTGTTTTCTCTTTATTCATAGCATCTTTAGACAGGAGAGTGACTGCATTCTAGGTGTTTTAATAGAGCTTTCCTGGACAGATGGCTTAGAAGGAAGTACTTTGATAGGTTCTCAGTAGGGGCTAGTACTTTTTGGAGGGTGTATTTGTGACGAAGCTTACCTTGATTGACAGTTTAGAATCCTGAGAATAGCATTAACAACAGTAACAGCTTGTTCATCTTACCTAGAATTGTCTTGTGCCAAGACCTCTCAACATGCTCTGAGATTTCTGTGTAATAGTCTGTTTTGAGAATGTAGGTAAGCAGAGATATCATTGAAACTGAAAGGAGATTCACCTAAAAATTGTTCATTGCAATGTACCTTGAAATCTTACTGGGTCATTGAATGAACTTTGGCTTAGAAACTTGTAGAGATCATCTTTTTAACTGCTGTGAGTCTGCAGATGTTATTATCTATAGTAATTCCAGATGTTTTCTCATCTATTAGTTTTGCTGAGTAGGAGGAGAACTGAGAACAACATAAAGTTACTTCAAAGAAGTTTGCTAGCATTTAATCCTGACTAATTTAATTAACTACCCATTCTTGCAGATTTTCCTGTTTTATAGATTATGAAACTGAGACAAAGTTTAAGAGTTGCTTAAGATGGTTGGAGGTATTAAAGATAGCCCAAAGCTTAAACTCAAATACCATTCAAACTTTTAACTTGCCTTTTTATTAATAAAAGTAGGGACTTTATTTTGTCATCCAGTAACTTTAATGCTTGATAATTTAAAGGATTTAAAGTGCTTGGAAATATACTTGAAATAATTCCTTTGAAGATTTTAAACATGAAAATACATTTTAAATTCTACATCTCGAAAATTGCTTATTTTAAAATTCAGTATTTGGTTACTCCCCTGACCCAATTTATTAATTAAAGTGCTGGCAGGTTGGAACAAGGAATTGGTAATATAATTGGAAGAAAACAACTGTTTTAAATGTCAAATTTGTCACACTCATCTAATTTTTCTGCAGGCTGAAATTCACATTACTTTAGTTCAGACATAATAAACCAGCCTCCTCAGTATAGCTATGGATAAAATGCAGTAAATTTTTGGTTATTTTAAAAGTGTGTTTCAGTTGTTGAGGCCCCCCCTCATTTTTTATTTTATTTCTGGCAGAGGAGATTCTTCTTTGTTGTGGGGTGGAAAAGGGAGAGAATTCCTAAGGTATGAAATTTTGCTTTTGCCTCTGGTAGCTAGAGGTTATTTGAAATCTTTCCTTTTAGGCAGCATACTTCATTCATTCCATTTAGTTATATTCTAAGATTTTCCAGTTGTATTTCCTGTAAAAGTTAATTATAGTCTTTATAGACTACTGTAATAACTGCAGAGCTTAAAACAGATTTCTCCCTCTTAAGATAGTGAAAAGTATATATGTATGCTATTTACACATGTATAAAATCCAGATGAGTTTAGGAAGGCGTTTCAGATTTTGAGAACTACTGTTGAAATTAAACTTGGACGTTGAAAAATGAAGTTTATAGTTGCCTTGTTTGTGTTAGATGTTTCCCAATAAATGATACCTAGTTTAATTTTGTAAGTCCCTTTGAGGGGGGAATTGAGAGTTTAAGATAAACCAGTTTATGTCTTTTAAAAGACACTTGTAACCGACTAGATTTTATCTGGAGACTTTGTACTCTGCTTTAGGGTTGCGTAGTTTTCTTTTTTTTTTTTTAATTTTAATTTATAATATGGTATAACACCCTACACACCTGGGCTATATGATATAGCCTGTTGCTCCTAGGCTACAAACCTGTATAGTATGTTACTGTACTGAAAACTGTAGGCGGGGTTGAGTAGTTTTCTACCAGTGAGCTGTTTTTGATTCTTGAGTCGAGGTTCTATCCTGTTATTTTTTCTTTGTTCTAGCTGGGTTAGGACAGCCTGCCTTGTAGAAATTGCTTGCGTGTTTATCCTTGACCTGCCCCGAAGACTCTTAATTTTATGGACTGTATTTGTACTGCCTCATCACCAGGAAGAGCAGGCTGGCAATTAACTGTCATATTCCTGCAGGTTTAATTTAACTGATTATACGACAGTATATACTTATTGTTTTAGCTTCTTTAAATCTTTGTCCTTACTGACCAAGCCCTGGTTTTCTTTTTTAAATAATAGATTGTTGTCCATTTCTTTGTCTTGAACATTTGTTGTACAATACTGAGATGTTAATATTTTGATCAAAGTTTTTGAGGATCAAGTTGAAATTTCTAGGAAACAAATTTCTGTGATAGAATGTTTCCCTGGGATAATCGATAGATAACATGTTAGAAAAATTGCTTTAGTAGGATAGACATTTTTTGAAAAGAACTATATGGTGTAGAGACCATGGGACTAACACTTATTGATTGCACACTTTTTTTTTTTTTTTTTTTTAGACAGGGTCTTGCTCTGTTGCCTGGGCTAGAGTGCCGTGGCGTCAGCCTAGCTCACAGCAACCTCAAACTCCTGGGCTCAAGTGATCCTTCTGCCTCAGCCTCCCAAGTAGCAGGGACTACAGGCATGTGCCACCATGCCCGGCTAATTTTTTATATACATATATTTTTAGTTGTCCAGATCATTTCTTTCTATTTTTTTTAGTAGAGACGGGTCTCGCTCTTGCTCAGGCTGGTCTCGAACTCCTGACCTTGAGCGATCCACCCGCCTCGGCCTCCCAGAGTGCTAGGATTACAGGCGTGAGCCACTGCGCCCGGCCCTGATTGAGCAATTTTTAATTTTAGTTTTACGCAGTAAGATGTTCTTTGATTTAGGTGAGATTAACTCTTGTTTCCATGCAAATTGTTTTGGATGTTAATAGTGAGATACTTTAGCATTTGAGAAATTGCTCTATAACAGCTAAAGGATAAAGCTTCACCTTAAGTGTATGAAGTAGATGCCAGAGCTCTACATCCATGCCATCAGAATTTAATTCTGAGAGCTTAACTGCGTTAGTTTCATTTTACTCGCTATGAGTATTTTGTTTGTGTATAGTTTTTTTAGAGCCTCATTTAAAAAATATATTGTCAGTCTTTTTCTTTGAATACATAAAGATTTTTGGGAAAAGGTGGGTCAGATTTGAAAATTGTGTCTGTTGGTTGTAAAAGAAGAATTCTTACCTGATTTTTCTTAAATAATTAGAATTGCTATTTTTTAAAAAAACTCAAGTTAATGTTTTTGGAGTTTGTGGGTACCTATTTTCTGGAATATTGAGTGTTTAACCCTTTAGGCAGAGTATAAGTATATGCCCAGTTTGTATTTTTTTTCTCTCTGTTTCTTCATAAATAGCCCCACTGATTTTTTTTTTTTTTTTGAGACAGAGTCTCACTCTGTTGCCCAGGCTAGAGTGAGTGCCGTGGCGTCAGCCTAGCTCACAGCAACCTCAAACTCCTGGGCTCAAGTGATCCTACAGCCTCAGCCTCCCAAGTAGCTGGGACTACAGGCATGCGTCACCATGCCCGGCTAATTTTTTCTATATATTTTTAGTTGGCCGATTAATTTCATTCTAATTTTAGTAGAGGCGGGGTCTCGCTCTTGCTCAGGCTGGTTTCGAACTCCTGAGCTCAAACAATCTGCCCGCCTCGGCCTCCCAGAGTGCTAGGATTACAGGCGTGAGCCACCGCACCCGGCCCGCCCCACTGATTTTAAAAGAATAAAGAATTTCCCAGCGCACCAGTAAATAAATACAAGTGTGGTACCTCCCCCCTTCCTCCACTTTGTGCTTTAGTGCTAACCTTTATTACATAACCACCAAGAACTAGGAAGAGAATTGTACAGTGCAGATATTAAACCTATTGTTCTCCAAGGGAAAGTCTTTGATATCAGGAGGTCCCTAAACCTCTTAATTATTTTATTTACTTATGGGAGGGAGTACTTCCTTAAGTATAAGAATCTTTTCTTATATTGCATACACTTGCTGATGTTTTGAAATAATAGTTGTGTGTTGTTTACATTTAGGACTTGATTCGTTTCTTTTGAAGTGCCACTGCTGTTTAACCATGGATTTGCTTACTTGGGTTGGCAAAAGCATGGGATTGCATCAGATCTTACTATATTAAATAAACGGAAATAATATGTGTCAGAATTTTTCTTAAGTGATTCATGGCTTTTGTTTTCATTCTCCATACAATCAGCTTTATAGGGGATGTTATTTTTGAAACAATATGGACTTCTGGTATTTTGTAGCCATTTGTGTCTGGTCTCCCAAAGGCAAAAGTAGCCCATTTTGACTCTGATTTAGTAATCTTCTTTGGCTCTGGTGATTTTCATTCTTCCCCCCACTATCCTTTCCCCTCATTTGGGAACTCAGTTCCAATATTTAAGCTGAGGACAGAGCAGCATAATAGCATAATTAGGTGTTTTTCACCAAAGTGGATCTGAAGAAGTCTGAGTTTGTGACAGGAGTAATAACAGATTTTTTTAGTGCATTACAGTTGTTGAGAATATGTTGTTTCACACACATTGTTTCTATATGTTTCCATTTGTTGTTGAAAACATCAGAAATCCATTTAAAAATGAAGTGCTTGATCCAGTGTGGGGGAGGGGGGACCAGCCTTATGGATCAGAATTTGCCTCTGTGTGGGAAGTCAGCAGGACCAGATGCCCTTTCTTTTCTGACTCTGTAGGTATCTGGATCTGTTAACATATAGATGACAAATTTTAGCCAGCTTTGGAATTACAGTTACTAGCAGAGGACTTATACCATTAGGTCTGCAAATTAGCCATGCAGTATAGGGAATTCTGTAGGTGCCTGGCCCCAAACGATAAACTGCTATTCTAATTTTTATGCTGTGTAATAGATTTTAGACTTTTTTTTTTTTAAGATAAAAAAATAGTTTGGGCAATTTCATGAATTGATATTACTGTTACATCAGTTTTCCTTTTAAACGTTAATTCATGTTTTCAGAACAGTAATACACAGTTCTGAAATACACACAATTAAGCCATAGTATCAAAGGGCTTAGAATAGTCTCCCTCCTCTCTGTCCTCAGTCCTGCTGCCCACAGACAACCTCTTTAAGCCCTATTTAGCTTTCTTTCATATTTACTTACATATTTCTAAGTACTACTGTTATTTTTTTTAATCACTTTTAAGCATTGTTCCTTAACATCTTGCTATGGTGAATGGAGACTTTGCACCAGTGTCTCTTCTATCCCTCTCTCCATTCCCCAGTATAATTAGATCACATATTTTGGCTAATGTGATTAATTTTTCTTTCTTGTATTTTTCCTTGAGTTAATAATTGCCTGTTTTTAAAATTGCTTAGCTTCCCTTCTACACATTCTCTTTTAAATGTTCCTGTAAACTTGTCAGATGTCTCCGGAGCCTTCTGTCCTCTGCTTCCATCTGAAGTATTTTCTAAGCCTACCAGATAGTTTTTATCCTGTGATTCCCTTTGCTGTTCTCTTGAAATGTTACACCTCCCATTTCCTGGATCCCATGTCTTTGTTTGTTTGTTTGTTTGTTTGTTTGTTTGTTTGTTTTGAGACAGAGTCTCACTATGTTGCCTGGGCTAGAGTGCCGTCAGCCTGGCTCACAGCAACCTCCAACTTCCTGGGCTCTAGGGATCCTCCTGAGTAGCTGGGACTGTGGGCACCTGCCACCACACCCAGCTAATTTTTTTCTATCTTTAGTAGAGATTGGGTCTCTCTCTTGCCCAGGCTGGTCTCGAACTCCTGAACTCAAGTGATCCTCCTGCCTTGGCCTCCCAGAGTGCTAGGGAATACAGACATGAGCCACAGCACCTGACCTCTGTGTCTTCTCATTCTTAGTTTATTCCGTTGTTTTGCTGGAGTACATCATCTAACTCCCTTCTCTCTCCCTACCTTTATAGGAGGTAAATTTTTGAGACCTTGCAATTCTGATGTTTCTATTTTATACCTTTATACTTGATTGCTTGGCTGAATAAAGAATATTAGTTAGAAAAGAATTTTTCCTTAGAGCTATAAAGGAATCGTTCCTTTGTATTTAGGCTTCTGGTGTTGCTGTTGAGAAACTTGATGCCTTTCTGATTACTTCCTTCATATATGTACTTTTATTTTTCCTAGAAGATTTTAGTGTATTATTTTTTGTGTGTTCTGAAATTTCAAAATATGCCTTGGAATGGGTAGTTTTTCTTTGACTGTGATGGGTACTCAAAGGACTTTTCAATCTGAAGGCTCATATCCTTAAGTTAAAAGAAAATTTTTGTATTATAAATTTGATAGCATGTTCCTGCCCTATGCTTACATCCCTAATTTGTTTTTTTTTTTTTCTTCCTGGAACTTCTATTAATTGGATGTTGGGTGTCCTGGGTGGAACCTTTATTTTTCATATCATTTTATTTCTTTGCCTTTTGGTTCTAGTTTCTGGGATATTTCCTTGATTTTTTTTCTTCTACCCCATCTATTGAATTTTGATTATCATATTTTTAATTTTCAGGGGCCCTTTCTCATTTTCTGACCATGCTTTTTTCATACATCCTATTGCTATTATTTTGCAGTATCTTCTCTTATCACTCCAGCAGTTTAGAGTTTGTTTTGAAGTTTTTCTGTCCTCCCTGTATTGTTTCTATTTTTTCTGGGTTCCTCTTTTCTTTTTCTTTTTAAAATGATTCTCTCAGATTGGAAGATTTCTTTAAAGATCTGTTTTGTCTTTTTTATGTAAGAGTGAGCCACTAAAAAACTTCCTAAGTGGGTAGGGCTTGTCTAGCCTGGGCTTCGCTGTGAGGTAGAGGGAGCCAGATACCTTTTTCAATGGAAGAGGACATTCAGATGTCTGTGTGGAGAATCATTTCTAGTGCCATTCAGTTTTTCAGTCTTCCCTCTGGGGGCTGTATACCTGGCTGCAGATGTTCTGACATCAGGTTGCTGGAAGTTCCATGACTCAGTTGCTCCTTACAGCGCTGGACCCCCTACCCCTGCTGCCTGCTGCGTCCCTGTACCCAGAGTCCCTCCCATCTGCATACTTCTCCGCTGGTACTTAAGCTGTAGCTTTCTTTGGACTAAGATTGTTATTGCTCCCCTTTTTCCTAACTTCCAGAAACCTGTTGAAATCTTTTGTCTGGGCTGGGGGTGCTGGCTCACGCCTGTAATCCTAGCACCCTGGGAGGCTGAGGTGGGAGGATCCTTTGAGGCCAGGACTTCAAGACCAATCTCAGCAAGAATGAGACACCCGTCTCTACTAAAAATAGAAAAAATTAGCTGGGCATGGTGGTGTGTGCCTGTAGTCCCAGCTACTCGGGAGTCTGAGGCAGAAGGATTGATTGAGCCCGGGAATTGAGGTTGCTGTGAGCTATGATGATGCCACTGCACTCTAGCCCAGGTGATAGAGCAAGACTATGTCTCAGAATGAATGAATGAATGAAATATTTTGTCTGGTTGCCTCACATGTTCTTTTTATCCTTGTGGACATCTTTGTGGGTTTGTATCTGTTTTATTCCTTCATTGTCATTTTAGTGGGATTTTACGTAGAAGTGGAGATAAGTTAGAATTGGTCTACCATGTTTAGTTTGGTGTCCATTGTAAAATGAGTATCATTTTAAATCTGGTTTTTAGGGCAAAATGCTTTTCCCT
>RJWJ010021198.1:0-28180 GCA_004363605.1 Indri indri | reverse complement strand
TATCTTAGATATGGCTTTAAGGCGAATTAACCTCAGCAGTGGCACTGGGGCAGAACTGGGGAGTCCTTCCTCTCTTGCCTCTGATTATAATCCTACTTGGGACCAGTAATTTTTAGGGCAGAATTGAATAGAAATAAACACTTGGCTCCTAAGCAACTCCACAGGTGCTGGGTATTCCTGGTTGATGTGGAATTAGTTGGCAAAGATAAGATGTATAACCTTACCATGGACTTGAAGATTCTTAAGCTTGGCCATAGAGAGGATATAACGGTATGCTACATCTTACTGCAAAGCCCACTTGGGGTATGGAGGAGGAAATGCTCCATATCTAGACATTTCTAATTCTTCTAGAACAAGGCAATATCTAACTAAATAATTGGCATATTAGAAAAACGTTACTTGTCCTGAAGTGGCTGATTTTTTTTTTTTTTAACTTTTGCAACTGGAGAAAGTATTACAAAGAATTTAGGTTAGCCTACAGGAATAAGACTTCACATTAGTAAGAGACTTACTGTGTGCTAGGCACTGCTCTATGTGCTTTGTTTGTAGGGACTCACTTCATCATTACCATATCCCTATGAGATATGAGATAGTATCTATCATTGTGCCTCAGGAAACTGGGGTGCAGAGAGGTTAAACTTGCTCAAGGACATTATTAATTGATCAAGTCAAAATGTGAACCCAAGTAGTAAATTGCATAGCTTGTGCTCCTAAACACTAACCTAAGCCATATTTATAGATTAAAATGTCTCCAATGGACATCCCACAAAATTACAGAAGAATAAAACCACCTCAAACCAATGGCAATTGTGAGTTAAACCTTATATTTTGTGTAATTGTAGTTGGCCTATATGAAGCATAATGTGTTTTGTTCAACTTGTGCCTGCAAATGTTTGATTAGATAAAGAATCATTTTTAACTCTGAGGTTTGATGATGCTTTTAGTTCTTGAAGTGAAATAGTACCCAAATACTTTGAAGAAGTCATTCAAAAATGTACTTCTTCAAAAACGAACGATAAAAGACAACCCGACTAGATTGCTCCATGCTTTCTAAACTCAGTAGTGGAACATCCTTAAAAATCCCTTGGCCTGGTTGTTCACCAGCCCTACTCCCAAATCCAAAATGTATTCTGGCCCCAGGAAGAGGAATTCCAATAAAGGACCAATAAGAGATGTCTCCTGTCTTGGTATAGAGAGGATTGCTATGGACTTCATTCTGTGCTTGTACCTACTTCTCTAGTAACTGCTTCCCACTAAGCAGAACTCTCTATCCTCTGATTTTTCGGTGGATCATTACCCTGTTTTAAAACTCCATCTTCAGTGAATAAAATTGTTACCTATTCCTCCAGTTTCTCTATGATTAGGACACTGGCACCCAATAGCTGCATATTGTGTAAAGAGTATATGACTTAGAATTACAAGGCCTGGAACCAACTCCTAGATTTCATAATTACTGGCTGAGTAAACTTTGGTGAGCTTCTTAAATTCCCTTTTTGTTATTACATCTGCAAGACAGTACTACTGTATCCTTCGTAACAGACATAGTGGCTCTGAGTGAACCATTACTGCCTTGATGGTGGAGGTTGCATCCGATGTATTTTTGTATCTCCAGCACTGAGTCCATAGTCACTGTTCATAAGCAAGTGCTGTATTCATACATGAAAGGATGAATAAATGATTTTGCTATGATGCTGCAGTTCTTCCTAGAACAAAGTTCCAGACTTCTTCAGTCTGGCGTGTCCTGTTGGCTCCCAATTCCTGTTATATCTAGACATCTAAGCCTGAATCAATAGTGCCGCAAGTTTTTGGAGTTGAATTCTATCGCGCAAGATGGCATGAAGGACCGAAGACTTGATCTGATATTTTCTGTTTGGTATTATCCCCAACTCAAAATATAGTCGAAACTCCAATCATCATCATAAAAATTGAATTCTGCTCTCATGGACAGCTTTTTCTTTACTATTAGATAGCCATCCACCACTAAAACCTCTAAGGCAATCTTCCAGACACATGCTGATGGTTGTGCTGAAATACATGAGCAAACTGGCTCAGAGATGAGCTGATATTTTCCTTACTAGAGTCACATTGCATTATGAGCTGGCAGAAAGTTAGATCAGACATGGCCAACACCTGGAAAAATCACAGAGGCATCCAAATGCTTTTGTCCATGGCAGAAAACCAACGTCTGGAACTGAATTTCCGCCATGCTATGCACTCCAACAATGCACAGTTGGATAAGGAGACAGAAGCTCTCATCAAGCTTTGAGTGCATCATCAGAAAGCTTGTCAGTCAGGACACGACACCAATGCAGCGTCAAGACAGAGATGAAAATCCATGCCTCCAAAGCTGTTGTGTCCACACAATTGCCTTAATGTGTCCCAGATTTGAACCCACCATTGATGTTACCATTAGTTACTGGACCTATTCCATTAGTGCCACCAAAGTACTGCTCTCCAAGTCAAATGGCAGTGTCAAATCTCCACCAGCAAGTGCTGGAGCGTGTCTAGCCTTCAGACGCTGAGGCCAATCTAATCAAATGGGAAAGGGCTTGTCAGCAGAGTGGATGAAAAGGCAATTCTACAACATTTTATGATAATCTACAGAGGGTAAAAAAAAAAAAAAGTGATAGGGCAAAATACTGCAACTCCAACAAATACTGAGCAACTGCATGTGGCTGTCATTGTTCTCAGTGATACTGAGCATAGAAACATGACAGTGCACATGTCAATGCCTTCAAGGAGACTGCGACTGCGACGCAGAAGGGAGCTTCTGCAGAAGGTATGGAGGGAAGACTTTTTGAGAATTTTGAGGTTAAGATGAGAATCACAGCTCCGACTTCTACTTGTTTATGTTATGAACCAAATTATTTAAATTTCCAAGCTTCGGTTTCCTCATCTATGTAATAAATAAAAGACATAGTCTTTAGTCCACAGAAAAGGGAAAACTGGTTTGCTATACAGATTAAAAATAAAACTGGGTTAAGTGAACTCCAAATGGTTTGATACATTAAATGCACAGTAAATAGTAAGTTATAATCCTAGAAGAAGAAAATATAAGAAAATGTCTTTACCATCTAAGGTATAGAAGGATATTTTTTAAATATAACCTCCCCCCAAAAAGTGTAAACTCTAAGGTGAAAAAGCAAAGGACTAGATAACATTACAATTAAGGATTTCAATTTAATAAGGGTCAACAGAGAAAGATTAACAGACAGATGACTACTTGAGAAAAAATACTGAATAGCTAGATGACAGATTGAGATAAGGTACTGGCAAAATCTGACACCATCAAGGTACAAATACATAGAATTTATTAGAAATTTCCACATATTAATAAGTAAAATACAGAAAATTCAATGGAAAATAAATAAAGTATGTGAATAAATTACTCACAAATGGAGAAACCCACATGACAGCAAGTATATGGAAGATCACTCAAATTGATTTTTAATCAGAGAAAACAAATTAAAACAATGAGATGTCATCTGAAATTGATTATATTGTCACAAACCAGAAAACTGGATGATGCCACGTGTAGGAGGGTGTGTGGGAAACTAGGCTCCTCATGCACTGTATGTGGGTAGAAGACTCATTCAGCTATTCTGCAATTACTTAGTCAAATAAAGCACAGTTGTTCAACATGGCCCAGCGATCCTACTCCCAGGTGTATTTCCTAGAGAAATTCTCACACAGGACTACAAAGGGACATGTTCACTTCAATCTTGTTTCTGCTAGTAGAATTGGAAGTAGTCTACCTTCCCCCACTAAAAAAAAAAGTGGATGCACACTAGGAAACAGAGCTGGCTGATAGGAAAGGTCGGTGACTTTGGTGCCCTTTGACTTCGAAGTACTAATAATGAGCTGGTAGTCAAGCTAAGTCTAGAACTCAAGAGGTATCTAGATTTGAGGCTCAGCTGTCAATAGATGATAATTTTAGAGGTGAAAGAAGCAAAATGAAGTAGCAGGTAAGGGGCAATGGGACCAATATATGGTAATGCCAGAACGTTATTAAAATAGTGTAAGAAGGGAGAGCATGGTGTATGCTTGAAACAAAATAATAACTGGTCAATAGAGAGAGAAAGATTATTTAATAGTATTTGTAGAGGTAAAGTGGGGTGATATGAGAGGGATACACCCCAAAATAAGCCAAGCCATTTTTTTCAAATCACTTGCCCTACTGTTTGCTTTGAATATTGAGGAACAAAATTAAAAATTGACATATTTGGGGAAAGATAGAGAGACAGAGAAACAGAGTGTACATGCAGAAAGGTCAGAAATTAAATTAAAAATAAGAATAACAATCTATCCCGAAATCCATAAATGGAATTATGTAGAGGAGACTTCTGAGGCCTGATAAATCTCCAAACAACTTTAATTTAAAATATCCTGAGAACCGCTGTTCTTAAGTTATTCCCTTGATTCCAATCTGCTATCAGTCAGAATCAGAAAGGTACCCAAGATAAGGATAAATTTAAGATTTACTATTATTGAGCCCAAGTCTTCTGTTCTAGCTCCACAGGGTGCAACAAATGTTTCTCCCAAAGTGGCAAAAAGAAAAAAGAAAAAAAGAAACTCTTCCACCTGCACTCTTAAAGGAGAGCTCATTCTAAAGGCCTCAGCACAATTCATTGCTTTGCCGACGGGCAGGTTTCTGTTACATGACTCACTGGCTATGTCAAAGAACTACGCCTCTCTGACACTGAGAATTCATGCCTACTAAATATTCCCAACATACTATCTGCTAGACTTAAGAATATTAAAGTGATCATCATAATATCTTAGCCACAGAAAGGAAGGAAGAAAAGAGACGTTTGCTAGAGATGATACAAGGAAAGAATATAGAATGCTTAGGAATTGATTTGACTGGGGGGCGGGTGGCATTGCTATTTCAAACACATAATAGTGTGTGAAAGAGAGTGATAATTTAACAACAGAAGTATGACAGTGAAAAAGAAGAGGACAAGAATTCTTATTTTTATTTAGGGAATGGTTTGATGGTAGATGTTCTCTCATAACAGTCCAACAAAGAGAAAGGTTAATGCTTTCCCCAAATTCATGTACACTGATGCATTTATAGAATTTTATGAACTATCATCAAATAAGGGGAAACTGTGAAGAAGCACACATATAAGCTCTGTCTACATGAAAGGGTATGATAATAATTGTTTTAAAATTAATTCTAGACTTATAATGGGCTTGGAAGAAGAACTCCTCCTGTTCCAAATTCCAGCTCATAGTCTGTATAGGGATGTGAGAAAGATTCCTACCTAAGAACGTCCCTGAGCATCAGGTAATGAAAAGCCATAGTGTCACATCTGGATTTTGATGTAGCTAAAAAATGGGCATCAGTGGGTGCCTGGCCCTAGAATAGGCCATATTTCTAAACCACTGGGAGATCTAAGACTTAAATTGAAAAGAGGAAGATGAAGAGTTGCTTATGGGAACTGGAGTTGTCATGCCCGTTACTACAAACTACTGGCATGCCCCATACTGCAAACTACTAGTATCCTTGAGGGCGGGGAGTCAGTAAAGGTGATATTGGAATTAGAAAAATGTTTCTTTTTCTTAATATGACCATAGACTGGTGTCTTTCTGAGAACCTTTGAGTTCTCTGTGAGATGAGTGTGTACACATGCATGTAACACGTTTT
This sequence comes from Indri indri, assembly GCA_004363605.1. Taxonomy (NCBI): domain Eukaryota; kingdom Metazoa; phylum Chordata; class Mammalia; order Primates; family Indriidae; genus Indri; species Indri indri. The sequence continues at coordinate 22,530 of RJWJ010021198.1, read as the reverse complement.
GTTTGATTTTTGATACAACAGTTACTTGCTGAACATAAGAAACAGCAGAAGACAGAGATGTACCTAAAGCTAACAGAATCCAAGGACAGGAATGTATTTTGAAGGTCAAAGCCCACACTAGACTCTGGTTTCATTCTATACTTACTAATGCCATCTTTGGTAAATTTCCTTCTGTGGTCTATGGGGGCCTATGGATTAGTGAAGCAGGAATCATAGTCCATGTAGAGCATGGGATTTTCACATGGAGAGTAGAAATGGACACTGTCAAGGTTGATGGCAGAGACTTTCTCAAAAAGAAGAAAGGCAGATCTTATGACCAAAGTCAAGATTAGGAAGTAAGAAATACCCATGTTGGAATATCCTATGGATGGTTTAATTTAAAGTTTGGTTCTTTTCCCTTGAACTTAGAAAACAGTTATATTTAACATTAAGCTTTTCATTGATTCTCCTATATTGTATTCTCTTCAGTGACCCAAATGTTTTTTTTATCAATCTATTAGCTTCTTAGTCTCTGATTGTATTATGGGGAATTTATGAAAGGCCAGTAATGAAAAGAGGGGTGTGGCCTGAACCCATGTCACTCATCCACTGAGGCCAGCACAGAAGTAGCACGACCAAGGAAAACAGTGATCCCAAAGGACTCCATGGAACAGCAGAAGGAGGGTGACTAGGACACAACAAGAGTTAGTAGGCTCCAACAGAAGCATTGTTATCTTTGGAAAGATTCCCCACAGATGATAACTCAGGAGCAGAAGAGAAATGACTATAGCTTTTCCGAAACATGATAGAAGGAGATGGCTTTTGAGTATATGTGTTAGAGGTGAAAGAATAACGAGACTAACAGTTGATTAATGTAACACTATGACTATCATATAAACCCATTCTCTCCCTCTTAGTGCAACATACATTCTTGAATGACAAATCTTGGGGCCTCTGGAATTTTCTCAATTTAAAAATACTTCCATAAGATGTTTGCCCACTTTGTCACTGCAGGCCACAGTAGTGACCTAAGAAAGGTGCTCTAGGGCTGCCTTCTGTCAGAAACCATAACTGGGAAATCCTACATGTAGGTAGCTCTAGCCTTTTAAGGGATATCAGGATGCGTAAATGGGGAGCTTTCTCAGATATGTTCAGTGTATGAATAATTCATTAGTGGGGACTTCAAGACCACTTGGCATTTATGAGCATGGATACTCACTCTGCAGAGTAAGTACCCTCCCAAGCTCAGAGACTTCAGGCTGCATGCTGAATTCCAGCTGCTCAGCTCTGGTACAGCCTACAAACAACTAGCAACTGAGAAAATCAACATGCCAAGAACATGTATAACAAAGACATCCATCCAAAACCTAGATCACCATCAAAGCACCCATAAGCAAAGCCAAAGGCTCTTACCCAATATATGCTACAGTCACACCCTTAAAGGGGCAGCAGGGGGAAGAAGCCTCATCTAAATCAAAGAAAATCCAAAAATAAGAAGCAACAGCTGCACCAAATGATAAGGCATCAGTGAAAGAACCCTGGAAGTATAAAAAATCAGAGTGAAAGCACATCCTCAAAGGGAACACCAGCTCACTAGCAATAGATATCAATCAAAATGAAAACATTGAAATGACAGATAAAGAATTCCAAATATGGACTGTAAGGAAGCTCAATGAAATCCAAGAGAAAGTGGAAAACCAACTCAAAGAAACCAGAAAAACAATTCAGGAAATGAATAAAAACTTCACTACAGAGATCAATATATTTTTAAAAAAATAAAAACAAAGAGAACTTCTGGAAATGAAAAATTCATGTAAGGAAATACAAAACATAGTGGAAAATTTTAAGAATAAACTAGACCAGGCAGAAGAAAGTGTCTAGGAGCTTAAAAATGAACACAGTCATTCAAAAATAAAGAATAAAGAATTAAGAGTAAGGAACAAAGCCTAAAAAAAATATGGGATTATGTAAAATGACCAAATATAAGAATCATAGGTAATCACTGAGGGTGAAGAAGAAAATACACAAAGGCTGGAAAACTTATTTAAGGGAATATTTGAGGAAAACTTCCCTGGTCTTGCTAGAGATTTAGAAAATCAAGTACAAGAAACTCAATTAACACCTGGGAGATTCATTGCAAAGATGCAATCACAAAGACAGATAGTTATCATACTGGACAAAATCAACATGAAGGAGGAACTTCTGTGAGCTGTGAGATAAAAACATCAAGTAACTTACAAAGAAAAACTCATCAGGCTAACTACAGAATTCTCAACTGACACCTTACAACCAAGAAGGGATCAGGGCCCCATTTTCAGTCTTCTTAAAAAGAACAGCTGCCAGCCTAGAATTTTGTATATGCAAAACTAAGTTGCATATATGAAGGAGAAATAAAAATTTTCCAGACAAGCAAACACTGAAGGTATTTCTCAAGACCAGACCTGTCCTGCAGGAAATACTCAGATCTACATTATACACAGATCAGCACAATAGACACCCACCAATGTAAAAGCACCCAAAAACTAATGCTCAGAGCTCATATAAAACAAAAGCACAAGAAGTAAAACAAAGCAACAAGTTATTACCGAACAGGATGAACAGAACATCATTCTGCATGTCAATTCTATCAATCAACATAAGCGGTCTAAATTGCCCCACTAATGAGACATAGGCTGGCTGAATGGAAGAAAAAATACAACCCAAGTATCTGCTGTCTCCAGGAAACACATCAAACCCACAAGGACTCATACAGACTCAAGGTGAAGAAGTAGAAAAAATATTCCAGCAATTGAAAACCAAAAAAAGCAGGTGTAGCTATTCTCATATCAGATAAAATTGACTTTAAATCAACAATTGTAAAGAAAGACAAAGATGGCCATTATATAATGGTAAAGGGAGCAATTCAACAAGAAGAAATAGAAATAGCACAAAACAATAAATGTTGGCATGGATTTGGAGAGATAGGAACACTCATACACTGCGGGTGGGACTGCAAACTAGTGCAACCTCTGTGGAAAGCAATATGGAGATATCTCAAAGAGCTACAAGTAGAACTACCATTTGATCCAGCAATCCCACTACTGGGCATCTACCCAAAAGAACAAAAGACAGTCTATAAAAAAGACATCTTGCACTCGAATGTTTATAGCAGCACAATTCACAATTGCAAAGATGTGGAAACAACCCAAGTGCCCATCAATATATGAGTGGATTAATAAAATGTGGTATATGTATATCATGGAGCTCCACTCAGCCACAAAAAACAATGGTCATATAGCACCTCTTGTATTATCCTGGATAGAATTGGAACCCATTCTACTAAGTAAAGTATCCCAAGAATGGAAAAACAAACATATGTACTCACAATTAAATTGGTATTAACTGATCAACACTTAAGTGCACATATAGTAATAACATTCATCGGGTGTCAGGCAGACAGGAGGGGGTAGGTGGGGATGAGTATATACACACCTAATGGGTGCAGTGTGCACCATCTGGGGGATGGACATGCTTGAAGCTCTGACTCGGGTGGGGCAAGGGTTATATATGTAACCTAAACATTTGTACCCTTGTAATATGCTGAAATAAAAAAAAGAAATAGCAATCCTAAATATGCACCTAACACAGGAGCAGCCAGATTCATAAAACAAACTGTACTAGATATAAGCAAAGAGATAAACAGAAGTGTTGTAATTGCCAGGGATTTCCACACTCCACTGACAGAACTGGGTAGGTCACTCAAGCAGAAAATAAAGAAAGAAACACTGGACTTAAATGAGACTCTAAAAAAAATGGGCCTAACAGACATTTACAGAACATTTTACCCAAAAAATACTGAATATATATTCTTCTCATTAGCACATGGAACATTCTCCAAGATTGATCATATCTTAGGCCACAAAACATGTCTAAACAAATTTAAGGAAACGGAAATCATACTATGTATCTTCTCAGACCACAGTAGAATAAAAATAGAAATAACTCCAAGAGAAACACTCAATTCTACACAAAGTCATGGAAATTAAAACCTGCTGCTAAATGATTATTGGGTTGATAATGAAATTAAGATGAAAATCAAAAGATTCCTTGAAATGAAAGACAAAGGGGACCACAAGCTACCAAAATATACATGATTCAGCAAAAGCAGTCCTGGGGGAAAATTCATAGCCTTAAATGCCTACATCAAAAAGACAGAAAGATCACGAATTGACATTCTAATGACATGTCTCAAGGAACTAGAAAAGGAAGAGCAAACAAAACCGAAACACAGCAGAAGAAAAGAAGTAACTAAAGTCGGAGCAGAACTAAATGAAATGTAAAACAAAAATACAAAAAAATGAATGAAACAAAAAGTTGGTTCATCTGAGAGATAAACAAAATTGAGAGATGTCTTGCTATAGAATAACCAAGAATAGAACAGAAAGGACTAAAATAAGCTCAATCAGAAATGAAAAAGTAGATATTACAACTGAAACCACAGAAATACAAAATATCGTCTGTGAATGCAGAAAATTTCTACACACATAAATTCAAAAACATAAAGAAAATGGACAAATACCTGGAAACACACAACCTCCCAAGGTTCAATCAAGAATTCTTGAACAGACCCATAACCAGCAATAAGATGAAGCAGTAATAAAAAAACCTTTCAACCACAAAAAAAGCTCCAGACCAGATGGATTTGCAGCCAAGTTTTACCAGACCTAGAAAGAAGAGCTGGTACCCCTACTGCAGAAATTATTACATAACATCAAGGAGGGAATCCTCCCCAACTCATTATATCAGGCAGTATCACCTTGATACCAAAGTCAGGAAAGGACATAACAAAAAAAGAAATTACAGAACAATATACTTTATGAATATAGATGCAAAAATCCTCAATAAAATACTAGCAAACTGAATTCAATAGCACATCAAAAAATTAATCTACCATGACCAAGTGGGCTTCATCTCAGGGATGCAAGGATGGTTCAACATACATAAATCCACAAATGTGATTCACCACATAAACAGAAGCAAAACAAAGACCATATGATCATCTCAATAGAGTCACAAAAAGCACTCAACAAAATCTGCACCTTTCATGATAAAAACCCCAAACAAATTAGGCATAGAAAGAGCATATCTCAAGATTATAAAAGACATATATGACAAACCCACAGCCAACATTGTACTGAATGTGGAAAAGTTGAGAGCATTCCCACTCAGAACTGGAAAAAGACAAGAGTGCCCACTGTCACCACTTCTATTCAACATAGTGCTGGAAGTCTTAGCCAGAGCAATCAGGCAAGAGAAAGAAATAAAGGGTATCCAAATCGGGAAAGAGGAGGTCACAGTATTGCTTTTTGCTAATGATATGATCTTCTATCCAGAAAACCCCAAAGACTCCAAGAGATGCCTGGCATTGATAAATAAATGCCACAAAGTCTCAGGTTACAAAATCAACGTACACGAATCAGTAGCATTCCTGTGCACCGATTACAGTCAAGCTGAGAGTCAAATCAAAGACTCACTACCATTCACAATTGCTACAAAGAAAATAAAATACCTAGGAATATACTTAACCAAGATGAAAGATCTCTACAACAAGAGCTACAAAACACTAAGGAAGAAATATCAGAGGACACAACAAATGGAAAAACATATCATGCTAATGGATTAGTAGAATCAACATTTTTAAAATGTCCATACCATCCAAAGTAATTTACAGATTCAATGCATCCCTGTCAAAATATCAATGTCATATTTCACAGACCCAGGAAACATAATTCTATGCTTCATTTGGAACCAGAAAAGAGCCTGAATAGCCAAAGCAATCTTAAGCAAAAAGAACATACCTGGAGGCATCACATTACCAGACTTCAAATATACTACAAGGCTACGGTAACCAAAACAGCATGGTATTGGCACAAAAATAGAGACACAAACCAATGGAACAAAGAACCCATTTATAACACCACCCACATGCAGCCAACTGATCTTTGACAAAGCAATCCACAATATACACTGGGAAAAAGAAGCTCTATTCAATAAATGGTGCTGGGAAAAATGTATAGCCACATGCAGAAGATTGAAACAGGATCCATGTCTCTCACCATTCACAAAAATTAATTCAAGATGTATAAAAGATTTAATTTTAAGGCATGAAACTGTAAGAACTCTAGAAGAAAATGTTGGAGAAGCTCTTCTAGATATCACCCTAGGCAAAAAATTTTGTGAAGATGACCCCAATGGTAATCACAGCAACAAAAACAAATAAATCAGACTCGATTAAATTAAAAAGCTTCTGCACAGCTAAGGAAATAATCAACAGAGCAAATAGACAACATACAGAATGGGAGAAAATATTTGCAAGCTATACATCCAATAAATGACTAATAACCAGAATCTACAAAAACTTAAGCAAATAAGCAAGAAAAAAAAAAACCATTAAAATGTGGGCAAAAGACATGAACAGAAGCTTTTCAAAAGAAGGTGGACAAATGGCCAATAAACATATGAAAAATGCTCAACTAATCATCAGGAAAATGCTTCACTAACCATCAGGAAAATGCAAATTAAAACCACAATGAGATACCACCTTACTCCAGTCAGAATGGCCTTTTTAAAAAAGTTCATAAACAATAGGTGCTGGCATGGATGCAGAGAGAAATGCTTGTACATCGTTGGTGGGACTGCAAAGTAGTACAACCTCTACGGAAAACAGTACAAAGATTGCTCAAAGAACTGAAAGGAGACATATTATTCAATATAGCAATCCCACTACTGGGTATTTACCCAGAGGAAAAGAAGTCATTTTATCAAAAAGACACCTGCATGCAAATGTTTATTGCAGCACAATTCACAATTTCAAAGGTGTGGAATCAACCCAAGTGCCCATCAGTTCATGAGTGGATTAACAAAATGTGGTATATGTATACTACAGGATACTATGCAGCCATGAAGAAGGATGAATTAAAGCCTTTTGCAACAATTTGGAGCTGGAGACTATTAACCCAAGCTAAGTATCTAAAGAATGGAAAAACAAATACCACATGTACTTGCTATTAAGTTGGAACTGACTGATGAGCACACATGTGCACAGAGGGAAGTAAAACTCAGCAGAAATCAAGTAGGGGGGAGGAGGGGAAAAGGGATGGGCAAAAATCTACCTAATGTGTACAGTAAATACTATCTGGGTGATGGGTACATTTATAACCCTGACTCAAGCATAACAAAATTGATACCTATAACCAAAAACATGTGTACCCCCATAATATTTCTGCCTTTAATCAATTGGCCGGAAAAATTCAAATGAACTCAATCAACTGCAAAGGGAATAGCAAGTCTTCTGTGTATCTAGAAAGACAGAACTGGTTACCTGGGGGGAGGGAGGGGGCAGAGTAATGTCTACCAAATCCATAAATGATATTTTTGTACCATGGTATATCTTAGTTCATCAACGAAAACAGTATACATGAGTTTTTGGGTTCCTAAAAAGTGGAAACTAACATTTTTGCCCATCCTTGAGTTCCTCTAAAGCATCTGCGTAAAGTTATATATTGTTAGGGATACATTTCTAATCACTATTGGAGCAACTAGATAAGAAGATGGTGAGGGATATTGAAATTAAGATGCAAGGATCAATAACTAATTGATCGAAATGATATTTAATGAATCCTTACCACTCGAGAAAAAATAAATGCATAAATAAGTTAGATGAATACATACATACATATGCACATAGGGTAAATAGAGCAATAAATAGATTGGTTTTTGATGTGAGATTTTAATGAGTCAAACTGATACTAATAATTTGAAAAACAGAATCACAGATTTTAATATTAGAAAGAAATTTTTAACCATCAACATTTCTCAAAATGTATTGGATGGCTTTGAAAGACAGTAAGTAGCCCATCCCTGAATGTATTTACGTAGATTCCATTAGAGCCCAGCAGGAGGTGGTCAGTGAGCGTCAGATTTTAGGTAGGGAGGAATATGTCAGAAAGGAGGGGCAGGGCAATGAAGCATAATCCTAGGAGGCCTTACAGTAAATTCCTGGAAAATTCCCATAAAATATCATACACAGAAAGTATTCAAAATCAAAAGACATTAAAACCTTAAATAATGTCATCCTTACTATTTGTTCCATGTTATTTAAGAACTCAGTTGAATTTAAGGTAAACATACATTTGTCTCTTCGACGGCAGGATTACACTATAATTGATGTCAATTATTTTCCTTCCCAGGAATTTTCTAAGTATTCTGCATCTTTTCAACAAGATACACTAGGTTAACACACCATTGATACATATTTCAGAACTTTTTATGTACCATCAGCCTATTTAAGACCCTTACATTCTTGTTCGTGTTTGGAGATATGGGGGAGTAACTCCCATATGTTGAGAATGCCTACTGAATTAATGATTCTGAAATCATATAAGCTATTGCCATATTACAATTTGAGTAAGACAAAATCCAAAGCAGTTTAGGTAACATAAAATACTGAATAATCATGAAAACTAGTGGATTGTGAAATGAATGACCACCTACCGTCACCGATGAAGCTGGCCCAAGACTCTTCAGTTTATTAAAGAAGGCATAAAGTATATGAGAGTGAAAGAATTTACAATGCCTGAAGCTCAAAATACACCCACTCAATTGTTTTCTTAATGCTGTTTGCAAACTATTACAACAGCACATTATCTATTTTACTGGTCATTTGAGTTTTTGCATCAAATAAATCTCTGCATTGCTTCATGCCCAGCTTTGCCCTTTCATCATTTAAATCATGCAGCTTGAATTTGGACTGACTCATAATCTGAAGTCCTGGATATTTAAATCTTATCACTGATGTCATGTTAGGTTTCCAGACAGTTGGCTAAATTAATTCTATTCACCTCATTCTCCACCTCCCCAACTGAATCAGTGTGGTATCTACGGAGAAGAACTTCCTGCACCATACTGTGCTCATTTTCCAAATCATACTGAACTAAAAAGCAACTAGTTATATGCTATGCTTTGGTGGATCCCAGACAATATGAAAAGATTCTAATATTATGTGTCCAGAATATCAGACACCATGTGAACCTGCTAAATACTGAATGAACGAACACACACCTGCTCCTTGGTGTGTGTGGGGTCCACCACACCAGCACTACATTTATGCAGGTTAATTGCCTCAATAAGATTGCCTTCAGCTATGAGCAACAGAACTCTCATCCAAGAGGACTGAACAATAGCGCATTTAATTATCTCATGTAAAAGAAACTTTCAAATAGGTAGAGGGAGGTGATAAGCAGTGGCTTAACACAGCCAAGTGCTGCATTGATTTCTCTCCCATTTTATTCCTCTCATCATGCTAGATGTCTTCAGAAGCTTCCAGCATCACATCCTTACAGCAATGACCCAAGTAGGAAGAAAAGAAAGCGTGGAAAATAGGAGTTCTTTCTGCTTACTTTCCTTCTGGAAGGAAGGCGGCCCAAGCTGGTATCTTCTAACATCTCACTGGCCAGAACCGGGCCCATGACCACCCATAGTGCATGACAGACTGGAAAGTGTCTACCATGTGCAATCACTGGATGCACCAACCCCAGTAAGAAAGGTTGGGAGAGGATGGCCATTGGGGTGCAACCAACAGTGCCTAACACAACACATAACTGCTGTCTAACAAAAGGGAAGTCAAAAGGATTGAAGCCTTAAATTACCCTAGTAGAGGTCAATGGTCACTCAATTCTACATTGTTGTTTCACTTATGTAGACACAGATGAGGAAAAAGGTGATGCCATTTTTTTAATCAATCTAGGAATTTAGAAGTCTATAGAGTCCAGTAAATGAGAACATTTATCAGAGCTATTATGGCTTCACAGGTATATATATATATGACCAGGGACAAACCCTGTTAGAGAATAGCTTTTAAAATGAGTTTATTGAGCACCAAGAGTGATATAAAAAGTAGACACGAAACTTAAAACCAAAAGAGGAAGTTATATTCATAAAAATAGAACCAACATAAAGCTGTATAGGAGATAATATGGGTCGGAGAGGGGCCACAGAGGAAAATGGTATTTTGTGGCCACGGGATCAAGGCATAAAGAAAGTAAGGTGAAAATAAAAAGTCTTCTGAGGGGAAGAAGGGAGCTTATGGAGTGTAGGATTTGGGCCACGAGGGATCAACCAGGGACATGGGCCATTTCAGCCTCCAGCCCACACCTAGGGAAAAAGTAGATGCAAACGTCAATGAAAGGCAAAGCGGACTGAAATCTTCCTCATGCTGTAATCTTCATCACAGCACCAGTAGACAAGCAGTTACCCTGCGCTGCAAGGACCAGCAGCCTGTCCATTGTCTTCCTGCACAGTAGACAGACGCAGACCCAGCGAGCAGGACCCATGATCCCTGCCTTGGTGTGCATGCTCTGTGTGACCCCTGCCCCAGAGTGTGGATGGCACCTATGATTTACTTTTTGCTGATAGAACATGGCAAAGATGAAGAGATTTTTCAGAAGTAATTAGATCCCAAATTAGTTGGTTTTGAAATCAAATGGGAGACTATCATGGGTTGTCCTGACTTAACAAGATAAAAGCCTTTGAAAGAGATTCTAATATTATGTGTCCAGAATATCAGACACCATGTAAACCTCCTAAATACTGAATGAAAGACCACACACCTGCTCCTCGGTGTGTGTGAGGGACCACCACACCAGCACTACATTTAGGCAGGTTAATTGCCTTAGGAAGATTGCTATCAGCTATGAGCAACAGAATGCTCATCCAAGAGCATTGAGCATTCCTGGCCTTCCCTGAGGCGAGAGACCATCCCGTGGTCTTCATGAAGTAAGCAGCCACAGGGCAGAAGTTCACGTTGCATGGGACGACAGGTGATCTCTGGAAACTACCGAAAGCCTTCTGGCCATAGCCAGTGAAAAGCTCAAACTCTCCATCATACAGTGCAAGGAAATAAATTCTGCCAACAACCTGAATGAGCATGAAGGGGATTCTTCCCCAGCTAAACCTCCAGATGAAAACACAGCCCCACTAAAACCTTGGTTACAGCCTTGTGAGACCCTGAGAAGAGGACCCGGCTAAGCTGTGCCCAGACTCCTGACCCATGGAAACTGTCAGATTTTAAAAATGTGTGTTATTTTAAGCTGCCAATTTTTTTTAGTTTGTTATAAAGCAACAAAAAACTGACACATCATGTTTACTCCTCTGGTATTATTTTTATACCATTTACATCTATTTTCATGCTGAAGATCTCTTAGTTACTACCAAATACTTTACTTGTTTCCCCAAAATAAACAGGTCATTATTTTAATAGTTACAGTACAGGCCGGAGAACAGAGAGTTGTGGAGAATATTATAGAGGAGGGAGGGAGCCTGAGCTAATCATAACAGCAAACATTTATTGAGTCTTTGGTATATGCTATAAGCATTAACACTATTTCAATTTTTACATATGTATCTGAATTCACCGAAATGAAGCAGATGCTACTAGCATCGTTTTACAGATAAAGAGTCCGAGGTACAAAGAGTTTGAGAAACTTGTCTAAGTTTACTCAACCATGAATTTGTAAAGCTAAATTGTTTGACTTTAGGTTTTACGCCCCCAGAGCCTATATTCTTAGCCACTAAGATTAATTCCTTCTCAGCACAAATATATGGCCATGTTTCAGCCACACCTAATGAGATAAAGACATCAGTCAATAAACACCTACTTGTATGCGATCATCGATACATTACTGTCAGGAACAGACCTCCATAGGTATTTTGCTCTGATGAACCATTCTAGGGCTGACTTAACATCTCTCCTCCATGGCATCCCATTCTCACCCACATTCAGCCAACTCCGAGGCACATGCCAGTAGAGTATACTTTAAGACATTATATTTTGAAAGCTGCAGAATGCACCACCTAATGTCTACATATGAATCTGAGGCTAGCTAGGGAAGTGGCATGCTATCCAGGAAGAGCAGAGAGGTATGGATTGAGTGTTGATAAATAGACCCCCTAGTCTCTCTGGACTTCAGGCATATAATCAGAAAAACTGGGATAACAGTATCACAAAGCTGTTGTGAGTACCAAAGAAATGGTATGAGAGAGATATTTATAAACAGTAATATTATGCACAAATAGACATGGTTAACTATTGTCAAACGAGTTAACACACAACATTACTTTCACTGTATTGTGCAGAAAATTCTAAAGAAATGGAAGAAAGCTTCTTAGCATAAGAATTTTTATTTAAGATTCACTTGATAAATAAGAAAACAATACTACTTGTCTACCAAAGATCAGGAATGTTTTATTCTGGTCATACTGCAGATGCAGTGTGGAAGTTGATATTTGCATTTGTTCTTTTGAGACAACTCTGCCATTTTCTGACCTGTTAGTTTTCAGGATATGTTTCACACCAAAAAGAAAGATTACATTTTGAGGTGATTATCACTACCTTTTCTGTTTTCTGAGATTGCATGTGCGTTATCTATTTAACCCCTATAAAGGGGGCATGAAATGAAAGGATCATGGGTGTATCATGAGAGCCTTTTCCAAAAGGCAACATTTATTTTCAAGTGTTTAGATTGCCAAGACAAGGATTTCTCTCCAACGTACAATTCATCAACCTCCTTTCTCACTGTAAAATCAATCTGTTCTGTTTGTATGACATAAACAACAAGTCATTTCTCAGGAATGAGGCAGACCATATGTGAAGGTGTTTTAGAAAAGCACAACAGGGAATACACCAGTCAAAGAAGCATCTGCATTTTATTTTAATGTCAAATCACATGTGTGTTATAAAAAGGAAAGTGTATCATTTTTATTAAAGAATAACTTTCCTGTTGCATTGTGTAGAGTTAACCCATACCTAAGCAATGCCTTCAGGTTAGCCACATAAATTACTGGCCAAGAACACAAAAGGATCTGTATGGCCCACAATGTGTGTTTTGCAAACGTCTTGGATCTGCCCTTTCCCCACCCCTGTGGCAGGTGGAAACTAGCATTAATTCACTGTTTGCATTTTCCCAAGAATTAGCGCTGTCTCATCAACGTATTGATAAATATCAAAACAGCTTACAATTGAGAAACAGGAAACTATAAAAATACCAGCCGGGTTCTAGGGAGAATTTATTTTTTATAATTGGGACTGGATGAAGATTGGAAGGAAATGGGTTCTGGTGTCATTTCCACTACTTATCAGCTGAATGACCTAAGGCAAGTCACTTAACTTCTGTAGGTCTCAGCTTTGTACTTGTATAAACCGACAGGGCTGAACTAAGTAATCCCCAAGATCCCTTTCTGCTCTGAAAGTGTGTGATTCTCTGGTTGCTTGCCCACGTGGTCACATTTGAATAGTAATGGAAATATTTTAAGATTGTCTTGTTACCAAGGCTTCTCCCCAGTTGGGAGTTAGGTACCTCTGAAAACTATGTTAACTTCTTTAAACCACTGGAGTGATATCTACTGTTTTGAAGCAGTTGCTAGTGGAACTTCCAGAGGTACTTAACACATAATCTGGCTTACTTCTTTGCAGAAATCACTATACAAAGATTAAGGTACCACATTAGCAAGCAGGGGACCCAATTCACTCCACAGGCAATGAGATTATATAGCTCTGTTTACACAGGCAAATGAGTGGCTATTTATGTAATTAGCTGAATGGACATTGTCACTTTCTCTCTGAAGTCCTTCCTCTCATAGAGAAAAAAAATTAAATTAAAGCTTCCCAGTGGACAGTATCTTTTTTGACCTGAAATACATGTTCTCATATCTGTATATCATTTACCCCTATAGGCTCATGTCTACCATACAGTTTCTGGGACTCACTTTATCATTTGTTTTCCTTTCTGTAGAGCAGAATACTTATGTGTCACCTACAAAGTATCAATGAGACTCCGACATCTACTATTTAAAAATGGGCTAGAAATGGTAAATATTAACAAGTGGTAGTCAAGAAAGTATGGCTGGTAAAACAGTCGCCTTGGCCATAAGGAGCAGTAAACTGACATCATTCCAGCTTAAGAGCTTGGAGAGGAGAAGGAATTTCTAAGTAACAAAATATATTAATAAAATCTCAGTGAAAAGCTTGGGTGGCCTGGTTCAGAGCACACACCCACTGCTGGGCCAATCACAGTGGTCTTGGGAACATAACATACATCATAGCCAACCCTTTGAAGTATGTATGTGTCAGGGTGAGGTAGGGGAAATCTGTTATTAAAAAACAGAGGAAGTAAAGAAACTTTGGGAAAAGAAACACGTCCACAGGAAGAAACGAGAGTCACCACAATCTGGTTCAGAATGTCTAAAGTCAGTCTCAAATTTTGCACCACTTGTTTTTTATCCAAAACTTTCTTCTGGAAATACCCATATTCTTACTTTAAGCTTCTTTTTATACATTATTTCAAAAGTATTTATTAAGTGCTTGCAATGTACAAAAGTAGTAAGAAATATCTAGGAGATCTCATATTATCTAAAATACGGGCCAAAGACAGTCAAACTATTACACAAACATATATATCAAAGGAGAAAAATGTAAACATCATGTGTACAGATCTGGCAGCCCAGTAAAGAGAGCTGTGACACAGACCCTACCAAGGATAACCCCAAGGACTGTCACCTATGATTACCTGATGCTGCCGGCAACAGGCCAACTAGCGTAAATGTATAGTAATAGGATCTAATTTACATACTCATAAGCAACTTAATTGAGTATCCTTCTGGTTGAGAAAAAAAGTACAACAGTCTTAAAATTACATTTTAGAAACATTTCTTGGAAATTACTGGAAGCCATGAAGAAGATAAACGTGCATTTGACTAGCTAAAGCTCTTATACATTGGGAAAGAAATTAGAACCTGTGATTTACTGAAGCTCTCACATCTATCAAATTCACCAAAATTGACATGTTCAAAGGAAGCACTGGACCAGGAGGGAGGAGTTAGTTTGGGTGTGCTCTTATATGCAGAGCATATAAGACAGAGAGAAAGAAAATATAGATGTTTAAACTTGCTGCACTGGAGAAAATACTTCCCACCCAACAACATATGTATCTTTGAAGCTGGGTAGTACAGTATTCTGTGTTAAATGCATTTTATGGGGATTTGGAGAGGATTTAGGTAAAGGCTGCCCCAATAAATGATTTACCAGCTCTAATAAAACATCAAGGAAATTGTTCAGATTGTATCTCAGACCATTTAAAACAGAAGTTTATAGAGGTTTCAGCAGCTCCCATATCCTCAACCCTGGTTTAAAAAGAAATGTGTATAGTGGTTAATTGTCCCGTATCGCCACCCTTTTTTTTTAATGGTAGCAATTTCAAAAGAAAGAAGAGATCTGAAGTCAATAAATAAGTATGATAGCCAAGGGGATTGGACGTGGGGGAGAGAAAAAAAGAGAGCTATATAGAGAGGTAAGTATTAATATTGCTGATCAAATAAGTACCAGGTACTCTAGGGCTAGGGCCTGGAAACCCAGAGTGACCAAACCAGAAGGAATCCTGCCTGTAGAGCTTTTGCTTAGTGGGAGGAAACAGAAATCAGCAAATAAATGAAATAAATATGAAAGATTTCAAATTGTGGTAAGTACTTTAAAGGAAACAAATAGGGTGATGTGAAAGTAAATAGGCAGACTAGAGGCAGGTCCTACTTTATGCAGGAGAGTCAGGAAGGGCCTCTCTGCAGAGGCAAAATTGAGCCGAGACCTCACCACTAAGAACAGAGAGAACATTCCAAATAAAGGGGACATTAAGTGCACAGGCACTGATGTCAGAAAGTGCTCGGTGTATTTGAAGAACAGAAAGGAAGGCAGATGTGAAAAGTGAGAAATCATCTCACTTGTGCCCTCTATTTTAACCTTTGGAAAGATATTTCCTTGAAGCATACTATTATTAGTGTCACTAATGACAGTTGCCTTTATTAAGAATCCACATGTCGTAGTCACTGTGCAGTATATCTTATGCACATTAGCTCTCAACTTTCACAATAACCATCAAATCCCACAATAGAGGAATTATTATTGCAGTTTGCCATAAGAAAAAAACAGCCTCAGAAAGTTCATGGTACTAACTGATCAGCACTGAGGTGCTCACGTGGTAGTGACACTGGGTGCCAGTCAAGTGGTGGGGGAGTGGGGATTGGGGGGCAAACCCACAGCTAGTGGAAACGGGGCACGCCGTATGGGGGAGGGACACGCTTATAGCCCTGGTGTGAACGAGGCAAATGCATTTCATGTAACCAAATGTTTGTACCACCGTAATATCCTGAATTAAAAAAAAGAAAGAAAGAAAGAAAGAAAGTTAAACAAATTGCTCAAGATTACACAGCAGTGACAGAAATGAAATTCATACTCAGGTCTGTCTACCTACAAAGCCTACACCTTTTAGTTGCTTTTAACTTGTTTGTTTTGCTCAACAAATATTTGTAGAACCCTATCCTAGGAGCTGTGCCAAAATGTGGTAGACTGTGTTTCCAAAGATGGCCACATGGTATTTTCCATTCCAACGTGAATTTTTACAATGTCACTTTTCTACTCTCACATCCAGAGGTGGAGTCTATTCTTCCTCTAGCTGGCCCTGTGACTTATTTTGACCAAGAGAAAAGTTTTTTCATGATGTTTCCTGACTGAATTCCCAGCCCTCAGAATTGTGAGCAAATAAAATGGTTGTTTCAAAACACAAAGCCCATCACACCTGTAATCCTCGCACTCTGGGAGGCTGAGGCGGGCGGATTGTTTGAGTTCAGGAGTCCGAGACCAGCCTGAGCAAGAGCGAGACCCTGCCTCTACTAAAATTAGAAAGAAATTAATCGGCCAACTAAAAATATATAGAAAAAATTAGCTGGGCATGGTGGTGCATGCCTGTAGTCCCAGCTACTCGGGAGGCTGAGGCAGAAGGATTGCTTGAGCCCAGGAGTTTGAGGTTGCTGTGAGCTAGGCTGACGCCACAGCACTCACCCTAGCCCGGGCAAAAGAGTGAGACTCTCTCTCTCTCAAAACAAAAAAAAAAAAACACAAAGCCTTCAGTTGATTCAGCATGCATCAATAGATGACCAAAATGCATAAAAAGCCCAGCCTAGTGAGGGAGACAAGCATATAAATATCTTAAAAATAATGTGAGAGTCCTCATGTTCATCACAGAATTATTCACAATAGCTACGATGTAGAATCAAACTAAGTGTCTGTTGACAGATGAATGGATAGAGAAAATACAGTATATAAACACACTGGAATACTATTCAGTCCTTAAAAAGAAAAGAAAGAAAATCCTGTCATTTGTGACAACATAGATAAGCCTGGAGGACGTTATGTTAACTGAAATAAGCCAGGCACAGGAAGATAAATACTGCATGAGGTCACTTAAATGCAAAATCTAAAAAAGTCAAACTAACAGAAGCAGAGAGTGGAATGTGATTACCAGAGGCTGAGCGATGAGGAGGTTTGGTGTTGGTCAAAGGGTACAAAATTTCAGATACATAAGAGGATTCAGTTCAAGAAATCTATTGTACAACATGGTGACTACAGTTAATAAAAATATATTGTATACTTAGAAATTGCTAAGTGAGTAGGTTTTAAGTGTTCTCACTATAAAAAAGAAGTAAGGGAGGTAATTCATATATTAAATATTAATAGCCTGATTTAGTCATTGCACAATGCATACATATACGCCATAAATATATATAATTTTTACTTGTCAATAAAAAAATAAATAATTTTAAAATTTAAAAATAATGTGAGGGGTGTCATGAGAGAACAGTGGAGAAGCATCTAAGTCAGTGTCAAGCAAGGATGAGCAAACTTTTTTGGGAAAGACTCAGATAATAAACATTTTAGGCTTTCTGGGCTACATTGATTTTTCCCCAGTGACTCAATTCTGCCATTGTGGGGGAAAACAGCCAAAGACAATGAGTAACCAAATGGATGGGACTGAGTTCCAGTTAAATGTTATTTACAGAGAAGAAGGACAGGGTTTGGCCCCAGGAGCTCTAGTTGCCAGTTGCTGATATGAGTTGGAGCCTCAGGCTAAGCCTACTGCAGCAGTGTAATGCTTGAGAGTTGCATCTTAAAGGAACAATCAGGAAGATGGTGGACCAGAGACACCAGCTGCCAGATAGTCTAAGAAAGAAGGAAAAGTTTTAGATGAAAAAGAATAAACAAACAAACAAACACAGATCAGGTACAATTCCAAGGGAAGCATGGCAGAACCTACCAGAGACTCCACGGGAAGAAGCTGTAGAGCAGAAAAGGAAGGAGCAGGGTATCAGCAGAAATAAATCCCCGAGAGGCCCAGAGTCAAGTGAGAAGTGTAGGTAGAGTGGTTTGTTTCTTCCCCCCTCACATCTCTGATGGACAGTGGATTCCTGAGCTGCTGGAGGGACCTTCTGCCCACATGACCCCAAGGCTGCTGCTGCCAGAGAGCTGGGAGCTTCTTGCAGACAGGGTACCAGGCTCCCACCCACCCTGGGGTGCTTCCTTCCCCACAGGATCTAGCCAGGATTGCAGACACCATATTGCTTCTCCACCCACCATGTGCCTTTGTCCTCCCCAGGGGGCTTCAACTCCACAGCTTTCATCTCGCTTATTCCCACAAAGACATTCCCCAACTCTGGCCCAGAATGCAGGAGCCACAGGGATCCAGTAGGTCCATGGTGACCTTCATGACTCCACTGCCTGGACATTCTGGGTGGGTGTCCTCCCAGAGGGAGGGATGGACACAACAAGAGAGCTATTCTTTCCTCCCTCCAGATTCTTTTCTCCCCTTCCCCTCTCCAACCCTTGGCTGCTGAGAAAGACAACTGAGACACCACACCAAGGCTTCTGCAGAGAGTGGGCTTAGAACTTTCCTTTTGTGGAACTACAGTGGATTGAGGGGTGCTTGGACTTTGAGCTCCCTGCCTGCTGGCCCTCCCTGGTGTTGCTTGCCTGGTGACTCCATCAGAGTGGGGCTCACCTGAGGGGGAGGGACGTTGAAACTGCTTGGATGCCCTGCAGGCAACTTGGGACCAGTGTGTATTTCCCTGGCATGGTCAGGGATTGATTTTGGGGGACCCAGGCACAGACTCACAGGCCAGATCCCATATCCCCAGGTCTCAATCACATTGTCTGGGGCAGGGAGGGGAGATTTGTGAATTAGTCTTGGGAGGCGAGGGAGCCTGCATGGGCAGATCAGTGGGGAGAGTGCAGTGTGGATCCTAGCTGCAGTGTGTTCACAGGGAACTTCTCCCCCCACAGGAGGGCCACTCTCTCAGTTCAGGCTGGAATCCTGGGCAGGGAACTTCTGGCCCACATCACAGTCATGAGGGAGGGATCCTGGCTGGCTTGAGCTCTTGTTTGCCAGAAGATGCCAGGGTGGAAACCACAGAGCAGGGGAGGCTGGAGAAGAGTAAGGTCTGCTCCAGAGTGCCAGGGTGTGAATCTAAGGCAGTCCTGCCTCCACAAACAGACTTTCTGGTTAGGTGGGGCCAGTTCAGCCCCTCCCTGGTGGCTTTGCCCAGAAGCTGGGAGCAGATATTTGACCCCTGATGAAACAGATACTTCGCCAGCTTTTCTGGAGCCTGAGGGCAAGCTCACCCAGCCCAGCTTTGTCCAGCCATACTCCCCTATTGCCTAGGCTGTGGCAGAGAATTCTGAAGTTCCAGGACCCCACTCACCACTTGGGTCATTCAAGTGCTTCTCTTGAGTGACTTGAGCTGGTCACAGGACCCAAAAATAATATTACAGCTTGTTCCTTCCAGAAAGTGCCACCTACTGATATGGTGGTCAATATGCATGCCCTTCACAACATTATCTGACTCAATCATACAGGGTGCAGCTGATTCCCACCCACAAGCACCACTTACTATCTCAGAGATTAAACTGGGCATGACATTATCTAAACAAAAGAAAATCCAAAAATAATAAGCAACAGCTACCCAGATGAGAAGGAATCAGTGAAAGAACTCCAGAAATATGAAGAATCAGAGTGAAAGGCCACCCCCAAAAGGGAGCATCAGCTTTCTAACAATGGATACCAAAAAAATCAGAATATTGAAATAACAGATAAGGAATTCCAAATAGGGATTATAAATAAGCTCAATGAAATACAAGAGAAAATAGAAAACCAATACAAAGGAACCAAAAAAAAAAAATTCAGGAAATGAATGAAAAATTCAAGAAATAGAATTATTAAAAAAAATCAAATAGAACTTCTGGAAATGAAAAATTCATTCAAGGAAATTCAAAACACTGGAAAATCTTAAGAATAGACTAGATCAGACAGAAGAAAGAATCTCAGAGCTTGAAGACAATATCTTCGAATTAAACAAGTCAGTCAAAGATAAAGAACAGAGAATTAAAAGGAAAGAAGAAAGCCTACAAGAAATATGGGATTATGTAAAGAGGTCAAACATAAGAATTATAGGCATCTCTGAGTAGGAAGAAGAAATCACACAAGGTTTGGAAAACTATTTGAGGGAATAATACAGGAAAAGTTCCCTTGTCTTGTTAGAAATTTAGATATCTAGATACAAGGGAAACTCAAAGGAAACCTGGGCGATTCATCACAAAAAGGCAATTACCACAACACACAGTCATCAGACTGGCCAAAGTCAATATGAAGGAGGAACTCTTGCAAGCCTTAAGGCGAAAACATCACGTAACTTTGAAAGGAAAACCCATCAAGCTAATTGCAGACTTCTCAACTGAGACCTTACAAGAAAGAGAGATTGGGGCCCCATCTTCAGTTTTCTGCCAGAAAACTGCCAGCCTAGAAGTTTGTATCCTGCAAAACTAAGTTTCTTACATGAGGGAAAAATAAAGACTTTTTCAGACAAACAAACACTGTGGGAATTTGTCAAGACCAGACCTGCCCTGAAGGAGGTACTCAGATCTGCATTATATGTCAATCAGCACAATAGAAATCCACCAGTGTAAAATTACCCAAAAGCTAAACCTCAGAGCCCATATAAAAGTAATGGCTCAAGAGGTAAAACAAAGCAACAAGATTCTACTCAACAGGATGAACAGAAAAGCATCTCACTTATAAATCTTTTCAATAAATGTGAACAGCTTGAATTCCCCGCTCAAGAGACATAGGCTGGCTGACTGGATAAAAAAAAAAAAAAAAAAAATACAAGCCAAGTATCTGCTGTCTACAGGAAACACATCTAACCCACAAGGACCCTTTGAGGCTCAAGGTGAAAGGATGTACAAAAAATATTCCATGCAAATGGAAATCAAAAGAAAGCATGTGTAGCCGTTGTCACATCAGATAACATAGACTTCACATCAACAATAGTAAAGATAAAGAGCGTCATTATATAATGGCAAAGAAAGCAATTATATCAAGAAGACATAGTAATCCTAAATATTTATGTACCTAACACAGGTGTTCCTGGATTCATAAAGCAAACCCTACTAGATCTAAACAAAGAGATAAACAGTAACATTGTAATTATTGGGGAATTAAACACTGCACTGACAGAACTGGACAGATACTCTAAGCAGATAATTAATAAAAAAAAAAAAACCACTGGACTTAAATGGGACTCTAGAGCAAATGGCCCTAACAGACATTTACAAAATGTTCTACCTCAAAACTACCAAATATACATTCTTCTCATAAACACATGGAACATTCTCTAAGATAGATCACATCTTAGGCCACAAAATATGTCTCAACAAATTCAAAAAAATAGAAATTACACCACGTGTCTTCTCAGACCACAATGGAATAAAATTAGAAATCAACTCCAACAGACATACTCAATACTACACAAAGTTATGGAAATTAAACAACCTATTGCTGAGTGATTATTGGGGCAAGGAGGAAATTAAGGTGGAAATCAAAATGTTGCTCAAATTAAATGATAAAGGGTATACAAGTTATCAAAATCTGTGGGATTCAGCAAAAGCAGTCCTAAGAGGAAAATTCATAGCCTTAAACCTCTACAACAAAAAGATAGAAAGATCACAAATCAACAGCCCAATGAATCATCTCAAGGAACTAGAAACGGAAGTGTAAACCAAACTCAAACCCAGCAGAAGAAAAGAAATATCTAAGGTCAGAGCAGAACTAACTGAAATGGAAAACAAACAAACAAAAATACAGAAGATTAATGAAACAAAAAGGTGATTCTCTGAAAAGACAAACAAAATTGATAGACCTCTCACTAGATTACCCAGAAACAGAAAAGAAAGGACCCAAATAAGCTCAATCCAAAATGAAAAAGGAGGTATTACAACTGATACCACAGAAATACAAAATATCATCTGTGAATACTATATAAATCTTTATGCACATGAACTTGAAAATGTTGAGGAAATGGACAAATTTGTGGTAACATATAACCTCTCAAAGCTCAACTGGGAAGAAACAGAACTCCTCAACAAACCAATTATGACTATGAAATTGAAGCAGAAAAAAAAATCTTCCAACAAAAAAAGTCCCAGACCTGATGGTTTCAGAGTTGAATTTTATCAGACCTACAAAGAAGAATTGGTACCCACACAGAATAAATTATTTCATAACATTAAGAAGGAAGGAATCCTCCCCAACTCATTCTATGAAGCCAGTATCACCTTGATATCAAAGCTAGGAAAGGACCCAA
>RJWJ010021197.1:0-28173 GCA_004363605.1 Indri indri | reverse complement strand
CAAAAAAAATAAAAAAAAAAATAAAGTTAGTTACTTCCACTGAAGGGCATTTTATGACATAGCTCTTATGCCATTCTTCTGTAAAAACACAATATGGCTTTTAGCTACAGAAGAAAACAATATGTGCAGCTAAATCTTCCACTGATCCCACACTATTCAGAAATCCATTAAAGGAAATCTACCACATTGGGAATATTTTTAAAGTAGCAGTTTGTAAAAATTGACCAAGAAATTGACAAAAATGTAAGAAAAATCCTGGGCTCTAACATGTCCATTTCTTCCTGAGGGGAAAAATGGGGATCAAATGTGTTTGTTAAAGACTTTATAATGCTCTAATGGAGTTTTCATTGATCAGTAAATCAGTGAGATTTTAGAAAATGGTCATTAAGACTAAATCATATTATCTATGCTGTAGTTAATGGCTGAGATAACATTTCCATTGTGAAACCTACTTTTAATTTAGCAACTTTATATCTTCTCAGATGATTACCCTTAATAAAAAATTTAAGTTTTCCTAATTGTAAGTAGAATTTTAATATGAAAATGGCTCTTGAAAGCAGCCAGATCTACTTTCATACAAGGTAAAGAGTTTTGAAATTCAAAGATATTCTGCCTAGTGGGTTCTTCCTTGCTGAAGACAATACATTTAATTTTTATAAATCCTTACTAATCATTATTAAATAGTGACATTGAAAATAAATTAGAATTAAAAACCAACATCACTTGAGAAACCACTGTGTACAAAGTACATAGGATACTATAATAAGTAAGATCCAGTTTTTCTCTGGCAAGAGGGTACAATCATATAAAAAGCAAGAACATGGATAACTATGATAAAAAGAAAAAACAATTTCCCAGTGACAAGGGAGGAGTAGAATTGTTATTCTAGGCTTTCAGCAGGATTTCGATCAGCAGGCATTAGGGAAATGTGAGATGAAGGTGATTGAGTAGGGCAAACAAACAAACAAACATAAATTAAGGCACAGGGCAGGAAACGGCAGGAGATCATCCCAGTTTGGCTGGAACGCCAGCTCTGCCTAGGGGAGAAAGTTTGAAAGTAATTTTGTAAATTTTATAGGAAGAGATTTAACATAAAATTTACTAAAACTATTTCGTTTCAAAATGAGATACATGTGATCCTGAATACACTATAAGTAATCTTTCTCAATGAATTGGGAGAAATCTAGGATTAAAATAGCAACTGGAGTTTGAGAAGAACAGAAAAGTTTTTAAAGAACTTTTACAAGAAATGAACTGAAGGGTCACAACAGACAGGTAACAAGATAACCAGAAAGCCTTGAGAGCTTTTGTGAAATTAGAAAACACAAATAGCCCATCAGTCTATTGTTCACAAGATGGATTTTTACCAAATTTGTTGGGCAACCTTGGGATAGTCTGCCTTAAATATACATGGCAAATATCATTCATTTGGGGGTCCTTTCATACTAAATAGTATGACACTATTTTAAAGCATTTGATGAGGTCTTTTTGGTAATTGGCAGCTTATATTTAAATATTTTACTTAAGGTATAAGTAAAAAAATGTAAGGTATACTTCCTTACATTTTTTTCATTTCTGAACCTTGTGAATTCATTTCCTTATTCAACATTTTTAATTTAAAATTATAAATTAAATATAATCCTTTGCTTATGTTTTATAGATTGAGAAGGAGTCTCAAAGTTGTTCATTAATTTTTTCAAAGTGCACAGTTTTAGTGTATTTCTTTGGACACATATAAGAAATTATGCCAGCAAAAATAACATCATGAAAATGAAGAGATCAAGATCATACTAGAGCAAGCTCTTACCACCTCAGGAGAGCCAACTGGATACATTTCTTCACAACTCCATAATCAGTTACATTTTGTTGGTAGCTTAACATTGGCTATGATGGAAATATTTACGCCATAGAAACTGGAAAACCAAACAGTACAAACCAATGCTTTCTTTTTCTTTTCAGAAAGGCTGTTTTGTAAATATTTACCAGCACATCACTGGTTCCACATTAAAAGGCTCTTGAGAGAGAGAGAAAGAAGGAAGAAGGAGGAAGAAGAGGAGGAGAAAAAGGAAAGGGAGGGAAAGGGAGGGGCAAAGGGAGGAAGGAGGGGGAAAGGGAGAGAGACAGAAGGGGAGGGGAGGGAAGGACAGAAAGAGACAAAGAGAGAGAGATGTCAATTAACAAAATTCACCTAATTCAAGAACAAATCGAATTGGCATACTACATGAAAAAAGTTTAGTCCCAATTTGGAAATGCTTGCTCTGTTTCATCCGTTGCAAAAAACTGAGTAGTAATTAAGCACCCGCAGGAATAGGAAACCATCCTCAGAGTGGTTGAAACTGAGAATTGACCTGAGTGCAGCCTTCTCCTTGGGAGAATGATATAAACCCAGAACCAGGGCCTGGAAGACCAGAACTGACAAACACTACAAATTACAACAGCTTTAAAAAGACAAAACAAACGGTAATTTCAAATATGAATGCCAAACCAACTATGCTAAGAACCTAAGGACCTAACATGCAATCACTGTGTGTCATTCACTATACTTTGTCGGTCTTTGAATGAAAATATATGCTGCTCAGATGAGCAGGTCATGTTGGACCCAATTTCAGATGTATTTGGACACTTATAAGAGAATAACACCTCTACCAAAATTGTGAAATCTTTATATTGGAACAACTTCCAGAAGCTAGACATTTTAAAAATGGCATTAGGGTCTTTAAACATATATTTCAATAGAGTGTAGAAAAGGTGAAAGAATAATTATACCCCAAATAACCCTGATCCCATGAACTACCAATTTTTAAATCTTTTGTAGTAACTAGCAGTGATATTTCTGCCATAACTGATTTAGTCCCAAGTGTAAACTCTCCAAGCAATGGCTTGTGATTAAACCGCCTCATTGGAACTTAACGTGCCCATCAGGAGTGAGGCTTCACAGATTTGAATTCTGGGTCTGGCATTACTACATACGTGACACTGGGCTCGTTATTTAAGCTCTTGAGACTTTTATTTCCTCATTAACAAAATACAGACAATAATGCCACCTAACTCATGGGATTTCCCCAAAGGTAAATGAATTTATGCGTATAAAGAGTCCAGAACAGTGTCTGGTACATAACAAGTGTTAGATAAATGTTATTTTTTATGATTTTACCATCTCAACATTTATATTTGTTTCCATTAAATTTTGTTTAACAATAATTAATTATTCCATCAAACAACCTCAGTTGTATAGTGAATCAGCATTATTTTCTGGCTATCTCTGGTAACTCAGCTGATCTGATCTGGAAGGAAAAAAGCAAATTTTGCAGATAAATTTTTCAAAGGCATTTAGTCCTTCTATCAATTTTAATCTGTAATAAATCTCACTGGGATGGGTTTAGCCATTGTCATTGTTGTGTCCATGTGTCCATGTGTGCATCGATTATTTCTCTGATGTCAACATTTTCTTAGTCAAAGTTTTGGTCAGCCTAAAGTTAGGCTATGCTGCATTGACAAGAGACCAAAAAATCTCAATGATTTTCAAAAATAATTTTTATTTTTTTGTTAATGTTACACATTCTAAATACATTTGCTGCAACTCTTTTTCCCCTTGCCTTCACTGCAAGACCCAGGCTTACAAAGCAGTGCCTCTCTGGGTCTCAGGGCACAGAGAAGAGAGAAACATGGCAGGCTACTGGGATGGTTTTTAAAACCTTTGCATAAAAGTGACACATAATACCCTCATTCAATTCATTGGCCAATACAAGTCACATGAGCACACTTGAGCCCAACAGGGAAAGGATGTATAATCCTCCCACAGAAAGAGGCAACAAGTATCTTGAAAAATAACACAATCTACAGTCAATTGTATCACATCTCAGGAATGTCAAAAAAAATTAGGGGGCAGGGGTTGTTTCTGTTTTGTTGTGCTTTGGTCTTTTTTGTTATTTTACCCTTGAAGATTTTGGTGGTTGTCAGTGTTATTTTGCTTTATTTTTCTCACCCATAATATTTATTATGACTTGTAAAAGAAACTCTATCTACATCCTGAAATTAAGAACATTAGTGGGATCCAAATGCATGACCCGGTCGAAGTGTTGAAATTAAAACCTCTTCCTTCTTCTATGCAATTTTGCTCTACTATTTTGCTCCACCATTTCTGTGACTAGTAGATCCAATCATGTGTGTGTCACTGACGGGAGACTGTTTGATTCATTACCTTCTTAATATTTTTTTCCTTAGAAATACAATAACCAGGACAATGACTAGATCTGGATAGAATTACACTTCCCCTACATTAGCATTCACTTCCTTGAGGAATGTAGTACTACATTGATTCTAAGGCTCATTCTTGTTTTATATTTTAATGTCTCTTAAATTGGGATTCTTAAAATTATCATTAGAAAGCATTTAGATACTAATTAACTTTTTCCTTATTGGTGATATGCAAAATTATGGTGCATTTTAAAGTATTTCATATCTTAAATTTAACTAAATATGAGTCTTATTAACATATATTCCATGTTTGATATGTTCTAACATATTGAATGCCTTGTCTGCTGAGTCATGATGCTGTTAACTACTCTGCCCCTAGAGGTTGCTGTGGCAAGCCGTGGAACTGGCTCTGTGAAGAAGCCACTCTAAGCTTTCACACACTGGTGCAAATAGTATCTGCTGTGTTAATGGGGTGAGCTTAAAGAATGTGCAGAATTCTTTTACTTTTTCCATCTTTTATTGTTAAAAGTTTTAAATCTTTACAAAATTTGAAAGAATAGTACAATGTACACCCTTACAGATTTCTTCTAGATTTACTACAGTACATGTCTTCTGTATGTGTGTGTGGTTTATTCTGTGAAACCACTTCAAAGTCATCATGACCCTCACCCCAAAGACTTCAATGTGCATCTCTTACATAACCATAGACCATCGTCAGTCTTAAAAAAAAAGAACCTTAATTCCATAATGCTATCCAGTATGCTATACATATTTAAATCTACTCAAATGTCCCAAAAATGTCATTCATATACACACACACACATTTTAAATCAGAATTCAATCATGGCTCTTTGTTGTTATGGCTTTTCAGTCTCCTTGAATACAGAACATTATCCTACCTGTTTGTTTGTTTGACTGTTTTTCAGGATATCAACTTTTAAAAAACTGTCCAGGTAGTAGTTATCTTGCACAATTCCCAAATTGTGGATCTATCTCTTGCCTCCTAAATACATTCAGATTGATTTTGGCCCAAACAGCTGAACAGTGATGTAACACACCTCTTCTAGCATCCCAACAGAAAGCACATAACATCTAGGTGTCCCTCTGTTGCTATGGCTGAATTTGAACATTTTGTTAAGGTGATGACTACCAGAATTTTCCATCGTAAAGGTATATTTTTCCTGTGTGATAACTAAGAATACATATTATATTAAAAATGTTGACTATAGAAGATTTGAGGGGACCTAATAAATGGTATCCCTATTTTGTACCCCAGTTCTGTACTAATGTAAATAGCCCAGGGAAGACCACCTACAATGGTCATTCTTTACCTGTTCAAAAACAATGAGACTGATTCTACCCTAAATTGTGGACTATGAAACTCCTGGAAATCCAAAGGAAGTTTGCAAGACATTACCTATCAGTACTTGTCACACATGGGGCCCTTTAGATTCTACTGAAGAGACTGGTTTCCTTGAAATATGGAAAGCCAAAGGCGGGTGGAGATAACCTGTGGCAATGCAAGTTCAAACAAATGTGAGCATCTGCACTGGCTCACTCCACTTTCCATGCTCTATTCATCCACTTGGAGGGTGTAGGGGTGCCATGATAACAGTGGCAGAAGCTGCACAAGAGCACTATCATGATCTTTGGATCACGACTTTGGTAGATTGACTCCAAAGTCAAAACGCCAATGGAAGCCCTGTGAATTCCATTCCACTCCATCCATGTGATTTATAAGCTCTAATTTTCTGCATTAATTGCTTATGCGTGAAATTCTTAAGAGCACATTCTATCTCCTCTTCGGACCGTGTCTGACACAGGTGCAAATATTAGAGAAATTGAAAAGAAAAACAATAAACAAAAGTTTGTGCCACAGCAATCCCAAATAGTTTATAGAAAGCTAAATTATTCTGGAGTTTCAATAAATGAATATATGCAGAAATATGCAAAGTATAATGCAGATGAGATACAACTGTAGTAATGGTGCTGCTTCTAAACCGATTTTTCAGTCAGTCAGGTGAGGACTCTTCTCTGGGAAAAAGTAAAGAGTTCAAGTACTTCCAAATACAACAAGCTAAATACTACACTTTTCCTTTAAAAATAATCTGTAGCTTTTCTTGACCTTATACATCAGAGGCCACCACAAATTAGTGAACATACCGAAAAGTAATGTTACTCAAATTTTCTACAATGTCAGCAGGTTTCTCATGGAGAAAATGGATTAGCTTTTCTGCAAAACATGGTGCCTTGGGTTAAGCAAAATAGTGCATGACAGATCTCCAATTTAGTAGCTTTAGAAACACCCTGTGAAAGTTACAGGAAAATGCTTTCCCATGGTGCTCACTTGCCTAAATGGAAGAGTCTGGTCTGAAGATCAGCACATCCCGGAAAAACTCTAAGGAAAATGTGCCACTTCTCTTCTCCAGAATCCAAGTATTAACCACCTGCATGTTCCCAAGTTCTTCAACATTTTAAGGTCCTGGACTTTCTCCTTTATGATCTCAATAAGCCTCTTCTTCATACACTGAGGAGTCTGGAGGACTGAGGAGCCCCAAATTTTTCTTGAAAGATTATTAAGGGATTGCATTGCTCCCATATGCCTCTCACTCTGATTTCCTGCTTTATCTGAAATTTTGATAACCTTCTTGTAATGATTTGCCTCCCATTAAAACTATTTTTCTTCTTCATAGCTTAGCCCAGCATAAATATCTGCCCTCTCTTTTATTACTCTCAAGAGAACAGAGAAATTTACTGAAATTAGTGGGTTAAAAGAGGGAAACACAGGTGTAGAGAAAGCAACAACGTAAAATTTAATATTAGCCATCTCTGTCTCTGAAGTCCCTCTTTACAGGTTTATTGCTTTATTGTTGTTTTTCTTTTGACTGTTCTCCCCATCATGGTCCAGGCTGCCACCATGTACCTTAGGACCCTTCCCTGCAGATGGTCCTTCTCTATATCTCTTTTAGATCTGGCTCTAGCTTGAAAGACGGATATAAAGTAGGGATAAGATTGCAGTCAAAGAAACCTGATTGAAGGCTGCTGTGATAACTCAAGCAAGAGCTGGTAAGAACCCACATGAAGCACGTGATATATGAAGGGAGCAATATCAGAGAAATAGTGTGTTTATTCACTTAATGACTATTTATTGAGCATGCTCTATGTTGTAGACACTGTGATGGCCACAGGCATATAAATAACATTGAGCAAGACAAACAAAAATCCCTAGGCTCATAGAATTTACAAGATGATATTAAAGTTCTTCCAGATCTAGGGATTAATAAAACTGATTTACTTCTGTAACCAAAGGCTGACCTTCAAAATGTTTTCAGCCCAGCTCTAAAATATAGTCTTCGTCAGAAGAGAAAATGGAAGACAAGAAGCCAAGGTCCTCATTCACACGGCCCTCTAAATCTTGAAGGACCTCATTCTTGGAAGATATTAATTAAATGAAACCCGCTTCATCAATGCATGTCTCTGATGAATATAAATAACTTGCACAGATTCTGACATACCTTTAACATTTTCATCATTTGGAAATTCAGCTGTTGCCTCCCAGCTTGCTTTTTCTCAGCAGCTTTGTTAGTGCGATAATGTCAGGATGTGACATTATTACTTACCCAGGCTGTGCACTTACAATTTCATTTTTTCATAAACAACAAGGCCCTTAGTAATTCTGGCAGACCACTTCAAATTTCTTGTGCATCCACTCAAACTTTGCAACCTTCGAGACATCTGTTACCCTCAGCTCTAATTTGGAAGGCGAACTCCTCAGAGCATACTTTACTAACTCAAGAGGTTTTTTAAGTAGTTTTACAAATTTGCTTCCTTACTCTGTTTTAAAGCAGGGTATATGTAAGAATTAAGAACCTGAAAACACTTCATATTGTTAACTACAGTTAAAGTAGTTGTGGGAGAAAAGTCTGTCATGAATTACATATGGTAGCAACTTTCCCTTCATCCAACATCTGGAAAAGCAACTTTTCCTGCGTTTTCTGTTTTCTACATTTTTTTCTAGTCTTTGCTAATAAAAAGATCTTATCACCTTTATGGTATTATTTCTTAATTTGGAAATGGATGAAATTGAATAACAGGATTTTCTTCATCAAGGTGATTCTGGATTTTGTAATTAATAAGAACAATTTTCAAAACAGTCATTGTATTCCATAGAGACAAGAGAATATTAATCAGAAAAATGAATGTTTTAAACCAATTAAAATATCTAAACCAGAGAAATGTCTCCCAGAATAACCACTAGACATAAGTTCTTCAATATTATAGATAATAAATATGGTTTCCACAACACTGTAGACATGCAAAGTCCTTGTTTTCAAAAATGGTAGATTGGGATGAAGGTAGTGGGTTTTTCTACAACTTTTTAATTTTCTTTGCGGTTATTGAGTATTTAGATTTTTCTCTCCCTTTAGGAGTTAATTTGGATAACGTATTTTCTGGGAAATCATCCACGTAAAGGAGCTTTTCATATTCCTTAACATAGATTTTCAAAACTATTTTCTTGTAGTTCCATTAATTATTTCTATATTGGTGAATCATTCTCTGGCCTCACCCTTAAGTGTATGTATTTCTGCTTTCATCTCTTCCCACCCACCCCCTTGATCAGGCTAAGTGGAAAGGAACCCATTTGAATAGGTTTATTGTGTTATTGTATTAAATCTCCTGGACATATCAATTCTACCATTTTTCTATTTCTAATTATTAATTAATGCTTTCATCTTTATGCATTCATTTCTTTCTTTTGCTTTCCTTGAACATATTTTTTCAATGTCCTATACTGAATGCTTATCTTTATTTTCTTTTCCTTAGATTTTTATATATAGCTTTCTTATTTTCAAAATATTTTGCAATTTCAGTTTTTATTTTCTATTTGATGCAAGAGTTGGTTAAAGTTACTTTTTCATTTGTTTTTACTTTTGCTAGATAAATCTACTTTTATTAAATTATGTTAAGAGATTATGCTATTTTGCTTTCTAGAATTTATGAAGATTTTCTTTGTGGGTTCATAGGGACTTACAAAAAAGGTAGAGTCTCTATGGTATAAAAATGTTTATAGCAATCCTATTAATTATATTAAATTATTAATATATCACTAGAGGATTAATATGTTAATGACTTTTAGGCTTCTCCATCTGTCAAGTATGAAAGAAGTGTTAAAAATCCTGGGCTATTATTATATTTCTTTTGATTTCTTATTTTCTACAGTTTTATTTACATATTTAGATTCTATGCTACTTACTTACTATCATCTATGGACAATGCAAAAATTTGTGTAATTTTACCACCTCTCCCTTTTATTTCTTTCTTGGTTTTTGGTGACATATTCTAAGATGCTCTCCCTTGTGTATTATAGCTGAGTTTTCAATGATTATTAATAATTTATATTACATAGCCTTTCTCAGGAATTATAATCATTAAAGTTAGTTTTATAACTAAATTTAAAGTTTAAAACTGCAATGATTATGTTTAAAACCATTAGTACTTACTACCAGGGTTTCCTTCCCATAGTTTCACTCTTCTGTTTGAACAGGTTAGGCATTCAAGTAGATTTTTCATGTAGAGTACATAGGACATATAGTTGAAAAGTCTTTGTATATTTGAAAATATCTTTCTGTTGCCTTGACAAGTTAATGACAACATAGCTGGGTATAGCCTCTATGGGTGAAATCTCTTCTCCCTCCAAACTCTGGAGATACTGCTTCCCAGTTATCCTGCATATAAAAATTCTGAAATTAAGCTATTTTTTCCTTAATTGATGAATTACTTCCTCTGTTTGTATATTTCTATAATTTCTTCTTTAACATTGAAATATAATGATTTTTATTTAACCAAAAAGTATCAATTCTACTGTATCAAATTCTCTTAATAGACTAACAATTAGCCCAATTTAGTTTTCATAATTTAAACACAGATATTTACACAAACCTGAGATATCATGGGCTTTTTTTCAAAAAACAATATCATAATTTAGCCTTAAAAATAATCATAAAGACAGCATACTATAATGGGAAAAAAATACAGAGTGTTCCAACTTATTAGCTATGTATCCTTGGACAAGTATTTTAACCTCACTGCATTTTATTTTCCCTACATGTAAATGAGGATAATATATTCACTTTGTATATGATTATTATAAAAATTAAATGAAAGAGTATCCATGAGGACCAAATACATTGCATAGTCATATATACTTACACATAAATAAACCATATATTTTTTTAAAATAATACTAGTAATAGTCCTAGAGATATGTGTCCTTTGAATTAGCATAAAAATCATAATTACAAAAGATAAATAATAGTAAAATATGCATTGTTTTTAAATGCATTCCCTAAAGGACTATTTTACTCCAAGAATCCTTTACATTGGAGTCCTCTCAGTCATTTAAAAGATGGCTGAATTTATAAAACTATAGTTACATAGAATACAGTATAGCAGGAAAAATAGTAGCTTATGGTCAAAGAGCTCCAGGGTGAATTCTTACCAGCTTGGGATCTTGGTAAAAAGATAAGCTACTTAACTCATCTCAGTCTCTATTTCCTTAACAGCAGAATGAGAATATTATCGTCTACTTGCCAGGGATTAGGACAGGACTGAGGGTCTGGCCTACACATTCTTTAAATTTTAGGAGCTCATTCATTTTATAAGGCAAGGTACACATTTGCTGTAGCATGACACATAAGAGACTTTGGCTGAAAGGTATTTATGTTTTAAACACAAGTTCCAAAATGTTTAACACAGGCTTAGGATCCTGTAAGCACCCTATAAGAGGTATGTATTATATTTGTTATTCAAAACATATTTTGTGAGCACCCCCTCTGCCAGGTCTGTGCTAGGTATTAGAAGCCAATTTCTCTGACAAAGTCAGAAATGAGAGCTAGTTGCCTTACAACCTTTCTTTCCAGCTCTGTCTTGTGCAATAAGAGATTTGACCAGCAAGAGCTAATGCTTCCAGGATTTAGAGCTGTGTTTCATGAAAAAAAGAAATACATTATTAATGGACTAAAATACAACAGGTACCCAAATGCCAGGTTTATTTATGCCAGTTGTCCTTGCCTGACTTCCCTCTGCAGATTCATTGGATCCACTTCAAGCTGCTGGTCAGAACACTGGGTGCATTCTGTTACTTTAAGTACATAGTACAGTAAAATAGGAAACATCATTCCACACAAGGCTTCAAGATTGATCTCCTTAAGACAACAGAGAAAACAATAATGAGATGGGCAAGAAAAAATAAAAATTCCTCAAGGGTGAAATGTATTTTCTTAGATCCATGCAAGCAAATAGGTTTGCAGAACTCCATCTCAGGAACGAAACGTAACTGTGTTGACAATGAACACTGCCTTATCTTTCTTCATATCATAAATGCTAAAATGTGACTGCATCTTTAAAAATTTTCTGTGACAGCTCAGATTTTTAAATCAATGTTTGTCATACCCAACTACTGTTGCCTTAGGTGACCATACAAAAATTTTAACTATTCTATGCTCCCTACTGTTATATAATAAATATTTCGAATATTACTGTGTTTAAAATACAGGATTTGAACTAAGCAAAAAGAAAATCGAGACCTTTTACCACCAAGACAACATACATGGCAATACAGTCTCTCAGCACAATTTGTACTGTTGATCCAAAAATGTTATTCCAGGCCTACATATTTAAAGGGAAGGAGTTTTAAACACCAGTTTTCCAAACTCTACTACCAGTTCATTAGTGAACACTCATAACACTTTCTGCATCCCCACATAATGTCATAACTGCAGAAGTCAGATAATGAAAATTCATTTGATTACTTTCTCCTAGATAGCATCTGAGTGTGAATCTCGGAGTCTGAGAGACATAATTTCAAATCCTGCATCT
This sequence comes from Indri indri, assembly GCA_004363605.1. Classification (NCBI taxonomy): domain Eukaryota; kingdom Metazoa; phylum Chordata; class Mammalia; order Primates; family Indriidae; genus Indri; species Indri indri. Next base: position 16,098 of record RJWJ010021197.1, on the reverse strand, counting down.
GTCTTGTGGTCTTCATTAATCTCAATTTCTTCCCCAATGAAAATATTGATAATAAAATCTACCTTGTGCCATTGTCAAGAAGATGAAGTGAAATAATCTATTTAAAGTCTCAGAAGATAATAGACCCTCAATAAATTGTAGCTCTTTACAAATAGCCAAAGTAATCCTAAGCAAAAAGCATTTGACAAAGTCTAACACACCTTTATGGCAAAAACTCTCACCAAAATAGGCATAGATGGCTCATTCCTTAAAATTATCAAGTCCGTTTATGACAAACCCACGCCAATATCATACTGAATGGGGAAAAATTGAAACTGTTCCCACTTAGAACTGGAACTAGACAAGGCTGACCCCTTTCTTCACTTCTATTCAACATAGTGCTTGAAATCCTGACCACAGCAATTAGGCAAGAGAGGGGCATTATGGGTGTCCAAATGGGGACAGATGAGATCAAACGCTCGCTCTTTGCCGATGATATGATATTATATCTAGAAAACCCAAGGATTCATCTAACAGACTCCTAAAACTGATAAATGAATTCAGCAAAGTCTCAGGTTACAAAATCAATACACACAAATCTGCCTCATTCATATATGCCAAGAACAGTCAAGCTGAAGATCAAATCAAAAACACAATTCCTTTTACAATAGCCTCAAAGAAAATTAAATATCTAGGAATATATTTAATGAAAGATGTGAGAGACTTATACAGGGAGAACTACAAAATGCTAAAAAAATAAATTATAGAAGATGTAAACACATAGAAAAACCTACCTTGCTCATGGATTGGCGGAATCAATATTGTTAAAATGTCCATACTACCTAAAGTGGTCTACAGAATTAATGCAATCTCTATCAAAATCCCATTATCATTCTTCTCAGATCTGGAAAAAATAATGCTATGCTTTGTATGGAACCAGAAAAGACCTCATATAGCCAAAGCAATCTTAAGTAAAAATAACAAACTGGGAGGTATCAGTCTACCAGACTTCAAGCTGTACTACCAGGCTATAGTAACTAAAACAGCATGGCACTGCCACAAGAACAGAGACATTGACCTCTGGAACAGGACTGAGAATCCAGAGATGAAACCATCTGCATATGGCAATCTGATCTTTGACAAAGCTGACAAAAATATACACTGGGAAAAACAATCTCTTTTCAATAAATCGTGCTGGGAAAACTGGATAGCTACATGCAGAAGAGTGAAACTGGATCCCCACCTCTCACCTCTCACAAAAATCAATTCAAGATGGATAACAGACCTAAACCTAAGGCATGAAACCTTAAGAATTCTAAAAGAAGATGTTGGGAAGACCCTTTCAGACATCGGCCTAGGCAAGGAATTCTTAAAGAAGAACCCCAAAGCAATCACAGCAGCAACAAAAATAAATAAGTGGGATCTGATCAAATTTAAAAGCTTCTGCACTGCCAAGGAAACTATCATTAGAGCGAATAGACAGCCCACAGAATGGGAGAAAACATTTGCTCTCTACACATCTGATAAAGGGCTGATAACCAGAATCTATCTAGAACTCAAAAAAATCAATAGGAAAAAATCAAACAACCCCATCAACAAATGGGCAAAGGAAATGAACAGACACTTTTCAAAAGAAGACAGAATAATGGTCAGCAAACATATAAAAAATGCTCAACATCTCTAATCATTAGAGAAATGCAAATCAAAACCACAATGAGATATCATCTAACCCCGATGAGATTGGCCTCTATCAAAAAATCACAAAACAACACATGCTGGCGAGGATGCGGAGAGTCAGGAACACTCTTACACTGCTGGTGGGACTGCAAATTAGTGCAACCTCTGTGGAAAAGAATTTGGAGATACCTCAGAGAGCTAAAAATAGAAATACCATTTGATCCAGCAACAGCACTATTAGGCATCTACCCAAAAGAGCACAAAACATTCTATGATAAAGACATCTGCACCCAAATGTTTATGGCAGCACAATTCACTATCGCAAGGACATGAAAACAACCCAAGTGCCCGTCAATCCATGAGTGGATTATTAAAATTTGGTATATATTTACAATGGAATATTACTCAATCATAAGAAACGACAGTGATCTAGCACCTCTTACGCTTTCTTGGATTAAAATTAAGCCCATTATCCAAAGTGAGGCACCACGGGATCGGAAAAATGGGCTCCACTTGCACTCACCATCAAATTGGTACTAACTGATCAACACTAGGGTGATCACATGGCAGTAATACTCTCCAGTGATTAGGGGGATGTGGGGTAAACCCTCAACTAAAGTACACTGGGAGCATTGTAGGGGGGAAGTGCATGCCTCTAACCCTCGCTTGGGTGAGGCAAAGACTTAAAGTATAACCATAATGTTTGTACCCTCGTAATAGCCTGAAATAAAAAAAAAAAAGATGTCAATATTAGGGAAGTTGGGTGAGGTTGTACAGGAACTCTCTGTACTATTTTTGTAACTTTTCTGTGAGTCTAAAATTAGTTCAAAATAAAAAGTTAAAAAAGAAAAAAAAACATGCTTGTCTTTCCACTTGTTACAGTTAGAATAAATCTCATTTATATAACAATTTTACATATTTTTAAAAATACAGTTAAATGGAAAGAATAAGTTCTAATATTTGATAGCACTACAGGGTGACTATAGTTAACAATAATTTATTGTATATTTCAAAATAGCTAGAACGGAAAATTTGGGATGTTCCCAACACAAAGAAATGATAAATGTTAGAGGTGATGGATATCCTAATTACCCCAATTTGATCATTTGATCATTATACATTATATACATGTGTTAAAATATCACATGTGCCCCATAAATATGCACCAAAAAGATTAAAAAAGAAAAAAATTTTCTTTTTCTCTTAATAAACTATTGCCTTAGTATGTTCTGAAAAAAAAAAAAAAGAACAAATCTGCGGGAATCACATTATTTGACTTCAAGTTATACTACAAGGTGATAGTAATGCAAATGGCATGGTACTGGTATAAAAATAGACACATAGACAAATGCAACAGAATAGAGAACCCAGAAATAAAGCCAAATACCTACAACCAACTGATCTTCAACCAAGCAGATAAAACCATACACTGGAGAAACGATGCCCTATTTAATAAATGGTGCTCAGAAAACTGGATAGCCTCATACAGAAGAATGACACTGAATCCCTATCTCTCACTACACACAAAAATTAACTCAAGATGGATTTAAGACTTAAATGTAAGATGTGAAACCATAAGAATGTTAGAAGAAAACCTAGGAAAAACTATCCTGAACATTGGCCTAGGTAAGGAATTTAGGACTAAGGCCCCAAAAGCAAATACAACAAAAACGAAAATAAATAATTCAGACTTTAATTAAACTAAAATTTTTCTTCATGGCAAAATAAATAATCAGCAGAGTAAATAAACAACCTACAGAATGGAAGAAAATATTTGCAAGCTATACATCCAATAAAGGACTAATATCCAGAATCTATAATGCACTCAAAAAAATCAGCAAAAAAAATAAAAAATAAAAACCAAATAACCCCATTAAAAAGTGGGCAAGAAACATGAACATTTTTTAAAATAAGAGAAGCAAATGTCCAACAAACATATGAAAAATGTTCAACATCACTAACCATCAGGGAAACGCAAATAAAACCACAATGAGATACCACCTTACCCCTATCAGGATGGCCATTATTAAAAAGTAAGAAAAAAAAAATAGATGCTGGCATGGATGCTGTGAAAAGGGAATGCTTATATACTTTTGGTGGGAATGTAAATTAGTACAACTCCTGTGGAAAACAATATGGAGATTTCTCAAAGAACTAAAAGCAGACTTGCCATTCAATCTACTATTGGGGATCCCACTACTAGAGATCTACCCAGAGGAAAAGAAGTCATTTTATAAAAAAGACACCTGCACTCATATGTTTATTGTAGCATAATTCACAACTGCAAATAGATGGAACCATCTAAGTGCCCACCAACTGATGAGCAGATAGAGAAAATATGGTGCATACACACACACACACCATGGAATACTACTCAACCATAAAAAAGAGTGAAATCATGTCTTTTGCAGCAACTCGGATGGAACTGGAGACCATTATCCTAAGTTCCTAAATGAAGTAACCCTGGAACAAAAAACCAAATAGCACATGTTCTTACGTATCAGTGGAAGCTAAGCAATGGATATACACAGTCATACAGAGTGATATAACGGGCACTGGAGACTCAGAAAGGGGAGGGTGGGAGAGAGTACAGGATGAAAAATTACCTATTGGGTACAATGTACACTATTCAGGCGACGGGTACACTACAAGCCTAGACTTCTCTGCCATACAATTCATCTATGTAACAAAAAAAATGTGTACCCCCTACATCTATCAAAATAAAATTTAAATAAATAAATGGTAACTCTTGTTACTGAGGAAAGATCAGATGAGGTATCAATGTCTACCAAAAAAGGAGGGTGAGAACAGGGCTCTTCCATTCAGAGCACCCGGAATATCCAGGGTCCTCCCTGGGGACAGAGGCTTGAAGCTTCACTAAGCTCAGCTGTGAAGGAGAAAGATGAAACAGAGAAACCTAGATGGACATAGCCAAAACACATGACTTAATCAAAGCATTAACACATCTTCTCTGAACTTTCTAATTGCATTTTAATATTCTCTTTTCCACTTGGAATAGCCCGTCAGTCCTACCATTCCTCCAGGGGATAATAAAGATCCCTTTAATGATGTGTAGCTATCTGGCTGATGATGCTTAACTGTTGCTAAGAAATACCACAAAAACTATTTTCATTTTATGCAAATACCCAAATGTATTCAAAAATTAGTTCACTCGAATATGTTCAAAAATCATCACTCCACTTTTGAAACATTGAGATGGCCTAATACACATAAAAAAGATAGCAAACCAAAATATCATCTTTTGATTGATAAAGACTATAGCAAAGATCATAGTTTAATATAAGAACCAAATTGGCTTGCTATTTGAACCTAGTGTTAAGCAGATTTACCTATCTAGTCACAGGCAATGCTGGACAAGAGCAGACAGGACTTAGAACATAGAGGACCTGAAGAGAACTGCTCCATGAAGACAGCTTTATTGCAAAAGAAAAAAGCAGGAGCTGAACTGGGCATGCTCAGCATATCCTTTCCAAATTTATATGAGTTACTCCGGGCAAGATAAAAAGCATGGAGAGTGGCCAGTATTGCCATATTAATATTGTATTCCCTTAACTGGGAGAAAACTTCTCCTCATATTCACAACCAGAAAATAAACTGAAAAACCTAAGAAATACAAGGCATTAACCCCTTGCCAAAGAGTAGGATCAATTCCTAAAAGGTGTCATATATTACAAAAGTTAAAATTCTACTTAAACACACCTCCAGGCATAATAATAAAAGTTCTGGAAGACATTTGCATCCTTTAAGCAAAGCATATTATAAGAAACATCCTCAGCAGAACCAGTAGAACACTGTTCACGTGGGTCATAGTCTTAATCATTCAGGACATACCGTTGCTGCGTGTTGTGACTCTAAAGATCTAGACAAATCCCTTCTCCCAATGAGTTTGAAGCAAATTTACAAATGCACACAGATGCCAGACAGGAATCAAAATAGCTACTAATACTTTTCTACTGGTAGAGATGACATAGAAAATACAAGTTGAAAAGACAAATACTGCATGATCTCACTCAAGTGGAATCTTATAAAAAAATAAAGTTGATATCATAGAAGCAGAGAGTAGAACAGTGGTTACCAGAGACTAAGGAGAGGAGGAGCAAGGGGAGAGGAGGGACAGGTTGGTCAACAGGTACAAGGTTACAATTAGATAGGAAGAATAAGTTCTGGTGTTCTATTGCACAGCAGGGTGACCTTGGTTAATGTAAGGTATTCTGTATTACAAATAGCTAGAAGAGAGGTTTTTGAATGTCCTCACTATAAAGAAAGGACAAATGCATGAGGTGATGGGCACTCTAAATACCCTGACTTGATCCTTATACAACATAGGTGTATCAAACCATCAAATTGTACCCCCATAAGTATGTACAATTACAGTGCATCCATTTAAAAATTAATTAATTAATTTAAAAACAAAAGAAAATACAACTCGGATCTTTGGCTAAAATTAAGCTTCCCACTCATTTTCCCCAAATTGAATATAGCCACCCCAAACTGCAGGTGTCCTCTCTGCAGGACCAAAGCCTACCCAGGTAATTGTCTGTATGTAGGCAGAAAAACAACAGAAGAAACACAAAGTGCTTTCACCCAAAGAAGTAGAACAGGCCATGTTGTTCAAGGGATGTTTAACTCTGTTCCCTCTCAGAGGGGAAAGTAAGCTCATGAAAATAAACTGAAAAACCTAAGAAATACAAGGCGTTAATTCCTTGCCAAAGAGCAGATCCTTGCCATCTCACCAAGAGATGAATCATTCTGCTTTGCACACAGAGGGATTAGGGAAAAGTGTAAGGGGGTATAGAAGCCTTTTGCCCCATACTTTCAGAAGTATGGAATGTGGAGAGAAGGAAAAAATCATTTTCCCTGACACATTGCAGTGATCTGTAAAGACAGATTCTGCTCTAAGTACCTTTGCCTTTTGTGGTGGGTGTGAATTTCAGTCCATATTTCCATGTGTGCAGAAAAATATAACTTGTTTGTTATATAACTCATCGTAATTCCTTTTATAAGAAGAATGTGACTATTTTCCCAATTCGCTCTGGAAAGCTCCATTTTCCATGTGCTATATGGGTATAATTATCAATAGCTCCCCTTTTCACCCTCTAATGTCACATTTGGACAATAAATTATATGGTCTTCCTAATAATATACCTATTCTAACAAGTGGGTGGTAGAAACTTAATCCCAGTCAATCCAGAGGGTTCTCCTTTTACCGCAGTGTGGGGCCTAAGTTCTGGGTGGGGATGGGGAGGGTTTGGCCTCATGTGCATCAGGTCCCGGCAGGTAGCTAGCTACTCTGGCATCTGTGCAAACCTCCTTGTCCCTGCCTCGTCTTCAAGTGTCAGCCTATGCAGGGGCTGCCATTTCTTTGGTCTCAATCTTGTCAGAAAGGGCTCCCACAGTTGAATTTTCTCCATTTTGTTACTTCAGATGCAAGGGAGTTACCATGAAGCTACCCACACCACACTGACACAAAAGAAATTATGAAAGTGTCTAACGCCTGCGTCACTTTCATGCCTCCATCCAGCAGGGAGAAATCAGTCGACTTCTTGCGTGTCATACTGGCCCACTATGGACCAGCCTCTTTGCCTGGGGATTGTTCCAGCATTCTCGCCCCTTGCTGCAGTACAGGAAATTTTGTAAAACTGCTCCCCAGGTCTTGTTGTTTCCTCAGTCTCCATCAGGAAAAGAGTGTGGCATGCCCTTGCCTCTTTCAGATCCACCAGAACATCCAGGATTTTTTATTCACTCCACCCATCCCCACCATGACACAGCCAAAGGAGGCAGAGCACAGGACTTAGTCATCAGTATTCAGTAAGTATACTTGATTATCATAATTATCATTGTTAAGTCTCCACTTCATCATCTACAAAAAGGTCTGATAAAATCTATTTTACTGGATTGTGATGAAGTTCAAAGAAGTTGGCCTTCATCAAAAGGAAATTGCAAAGTACATGTAAATACTAGCATTTTTCTTCATCTGACTGTGAGTTGAGGGAAGTGACTGTGTTTTAGTTTTCATTTTTGCCCTCTCACATAGTAACTTATGTATAATGAGTTCAAATAATGTTTTCAGTAAAACGATTATGTAAAACATTATATGACAAGCTTGTAACATAATTAAAAACATTTCTTTTCCATCAAAGGACATCAAATAATGTCCTGTAGACATTTTATAGTGCCTAGTATTTAGCACAGTGGTAAGTCCATAACAGGAAAGTAGAGAATATTTGTGGAATGATTCATACACTTTATAAAATATGTTTAACTGGTTACCTGTGGCTCTTAAAGCAAGAATATAACTTCAAAAATTTGTCTTGTAGGAAGAATGAGAAAATCAAGTTCAAAAAGTCACAATAATATTCTGAAAATAATTGACCACCAAAATAATTGATACCAAAACAAAGGCACAGAGAAAATGTTAATAATAAATAAATTAAAATAATAAGGACCTAAGGAGTATTTAAAATAAATAATGCACTATCATCAATTCATGTTTACCCTCGCTAAATGAAGCATGGGAAAACTACCAAAAAATAAAGTAAAAATTGTTCATTTTAAGCATTTTTTGCCTTTTTATCCTACTCTCTAAGTGAGTATAATAGGATGCTCAGTGTCCATATTCCAAGCAGAAGAATGGGATAATACTCAAAACAGACAAATACTAGAATATATATTTCTTTCAACATTATATTTTTAAAATTTTAAAGTAAAAGCAACTTAAATATTTGAAATTTGGGAAACGATTTCAAAAAATGTGATTACAAAAGCAATGATTCATAAATATGTAGTAAACTTTCATATTTTAACATGCTCATAATCAGTTACATTTACATTAACAATATCTAATATAAATCTAACAAATAATCACAAGCTTTGGTGCTATGCAATAGAATTTTACTAATCATTTTACTAATCAAAAGAATTTTTAAAATTAGGAATTTGCCGTACATGTTCAGGTTCTCTTCTGTAAAGATGATGTTTAAAAGGTCTACTCACTTTGGGCAACATTGTAGTAACTACACCTGACAGGTGAGTCCACCTGATTCAGAGAACTGTCACTAACACTGGTATATATACACTTTTAACTTAGGACCAGTGCCTGGAACATGGCAGGCATGCAATAAATATAGCTGTTGTTATTCTCAGTATAATCCTATGCCTAAATCAACAGCTGTCATGCTCTAAGGACAACTAATCCCACTTCACTAAAATATTAGTGAAACCCATAAAAGGATAAGATCTTTTCTAAACCTGATCATGGACATTAACCACTTGCATGGCCTTGATCCTTGTGATCCACTTTAGTCCACCTCAAATTGGTCTCTGTACAAAACTGCCAACGTCTAAACATTCTGAAAGTAGTCTGGGTTCCCAGCTGCTTAAAGAACAGAGTCTTCCTCAACTGTCATTCTATTTCTGAGCCTTCTAACTGCTGTATGCATCTCCACTGTGATTAAATAAAATGGAGTCCTCTGTGGCTGCCCATTACAAACACCTTTGCTCTGAGTCTCAGGAAAGGGATTTTTGTTGTTGTTAAGATGCTCAATGTTAAAAAAAAAAAAATTATCTCTACTTTCAACTCTGGGATAGAAATCTTAGTTCATAATCAAGTGCAAAAAATTATAATTTTATTTTGTAACAATTTAAGTAATATTTTGTGTCACATCGTGACATGGGAAAATAAACATTGTCTCCATAAAACTAGGATTTTTCTCCTTTTGCCAAGTGACAAAAAACGTCCAGTGAGGATTGGGTATTTATAGTGCCCAGCCTTTGGCAGATGATGGAGTTACAGGGAGAAGAGATCTATCTTCATTTTATTTTTAGAAAAAGTGTATTTATAATACTTTATATAATTTTGAAATTAACATTCAATAAGAGTAATAAACTTAAATTCAATATGTAATTCAAACATGATTGGGAGATTTGAGTAAATAAAACCAAGTAGAAGTAGAGATGAAAAAAGAGATGACAGAAAGTCAACATGGGGATTTACTCCTGACAGTATAATTCCCAACTGCCCTCTAAAGAGCAAGGTGCAATGTTTCCCAGACAGCTGTCTGCATGGACACTCCTTCTCACCTCCTGCCTCCCTTTGCCACTTAATCTCTCAGCTCCTAGTTTAAATATCTCATCTGGAGACAAGTTTCCACTTATCCCACACTTAGATGTCCCTGTTATTCATGCTCACAGCCCTCAAGGCATCTTCTTTAAAACAGTCATCACATTTGTTCATCTTTGCTCCATGTCTCCTTTTTTTAAAATTGCTATAGGTACATAATCGTTGTATATCTTTATAGGGTACATGTAACGTTTTGATACAGGCATACAATGTGAATTAATCAAATCAGGGTAAGTGGAGTATCCATCACCTCAGGCATTTATCACTTCTTTGTGTTAGGAACATCCCAGTTCCACTCTTTCAGTTACTTTAAAGCAGTGGTCCCCAGCCTTTTTTGGCACCAGGGACCATTTTCATGGATGACAATTTTTCCACGGACCAGGGAGCGGGACGATGGTTTCAGGATGATTTGAGCGCATTACATTTATTGTGCACTTTATTACTATTATTATTACATTGTAATATTAATATATAATGAAATAATTTTACAACTCACCCTAGGTTGGGGACACCTGCTGTAAAGTATACCATAACTTATTGTTGATTATAGTCACTTTGTTGTCCTAGCAAATATTTTTCATTCTCTCTAACTACCTCCTATATTTTTGAACCTATGAATCATCCACACTTTTTCTCCCCCTTCCCACTACCCTTCCCAGACTCCGGTAACCATCATTTTACTCTCTGTCTCCATGAGATCAGTTGTTTTTAATATTTAGCTTCCACATGTGAGTGAGAACATGCCAGCTTTGTCTTTCTGTGCTTGGCTTATTTCACTTAACATGTTCTCCAGTTCCATCCATCGTGTTGCAAATGGCAGGATTTCATTCTTTTTTGTGGCTCTATAACATTCCTTTGTGTATATGTACCATAATTTCCATTCATCCACTGATGGACACTTAGACTGATTCCAAATATTGGCTATTGTGAATAGTGCTGCAATAAACATGGGAGTGCAGATATCTTTTTGATATACTGAATTGCCCTCCTTTGGATATATACCCAGCAGTGGAATTGCTGGGTCATATAGTAGCTCTATTTTTAGTTTTTTGAGGAACTTCCATACTGTTCTCCACAGTGGTTGCACTAATTACATTCCCACCAGCAGTATATGAAATTTCCCTTTTCTCCACATCCTCGCCAGCATTTATTATTGGCTGTCTTGTTGATAAAAGCCATTTTAACTGGTGTGAGGTGATATCTCATTGTAGTTTTGATTTGCATTTCTTCAATGACTGATGATGTTGACCACTATTTCATATACCTGTTGGCCGTTTGTATGTCTTCTTCTGAGAAATGTCTATTCAGATCCTTTGCCTATTTTTTAATCAGATTATTTTACTTTTTCCTATTGAGTTATTGGAGCTCCTTATATATTCTAGTTATTAGTCCCTTGTCAGACAGGTAGTTTGAAAATATTTTATCCCATTCTATGGGTTGTACCTTTCCTTTGTTGATTATTTTCTTTGATGTGCAGAAGCTTTTGAGCTTGACATGATCCCAATTGTCCAATTTTGCTTTGGTTGCCTGTGCTTTGCAGGTATTACTCAAGAAGTCCTTGCCCAGACCAATATCCTGAAGCATTTCCAATGTTTTCCTTTAGTAGTTTCATAGTTTCAGGTCTTAGATTTAAGTATTTAAACCATTTTGATTTGATTTTTGGATATTGTGAGAGATAAGGGTCTAGTTTCATTCTTCTGCATATGGATATCCAGTTTCCCAACACCATTTATTGAAGAGACTGTCCTTTCCCCACTGTATGTTCTTGGCACTTTTCTCAAATATAAGTTCCACAGGCTCCCTGTTCTCTGTCTCCAGTGCCCATTACACTGCTCTGTGCTTGTGTGGCCATAGCTTAGCTCCCACTCCTTTCTTTTCCCCAGGGGTCAGCCCAGTCCTCTCCGTGGGGGACCCTCCGTGCCTCTCCTGATTAGGCCAAATCCCCTGGGCAAGGCCTCACGTACCCCTCAGCTTCAGCCACCAGGTGTGCAGATGTACGCTGCCGTGGGGCCAGTGTCTTCTCTTCCTCCTGCACCTGTGGGCTTCAGAGACAATGACAGCAAATGTGCTGCACAGGGCTCTACCCCTCACACTGACCCACCTCACAGGTAGGGAAACTGAGGCAGGTAAGGGGAGGGGTTGGCCCCAGGCCATGTGCAGGACCTCAGCAGGGGCCCTCAGGGGAGTCTCCCAGACCACTAGAGGGCCCAGGCTGCCTGGCCCCGACGGTGCCTCACCACTGGCCACCAACTTTTCCATCTCCTCTGGACCCTTCTTGAGAAGCCTTTCCAGTATTCAAAGGGAATTGAGTGTTGTGGTCTAAGTCTTTGGTCACTGCAGCCCTGTCAGCCCCGAGGGTGCCCCAAGCCCAGTAATGCTGTGATTCTTGCAGACTCCTGCTGGTACTGCCTTGGTGGACTTAGGATAGATATGGGAGGCTTTCCTAGATACCAAGTAAAATCCCTCACTCTCTTCCATCACTCTCTGTTATCTGGGCTGCTAGAGTTGTGGGAGGAAGGCCATGGGCTCTCCCTTGTGGCCACCAGTGCCAGGTCACACCTGAATCCATCCCAGGCTCACCCAAAGCCAGTGGTGACTGTTGCCTGGCTACCTCTGATGTTTGTTCAATGGCCAAGTGTTCTTTAGTCAGCAGGTGGTGAATCCTGCCAAGACTGGGTCCTCCCCTTCATGGCGGCATGTTTCCTTCTGGCCCAGCATAGGTCCAGAAATGCCATCTGGGAACTAGGACCTAGACTCAGGGGCTTCAGGAGTCTTCAGGAGTATATTTTGCCATTCTGAAACATAGATTATCACCAAAGCACAGGATACTAGAAAGAGGAATAGAAACTTGAATGAGTGAAAGAGGGGTTACCAAAGATATAAATTCTCTCAAGCTGAAAATTCCCAACCCTTTTCCACATATCAAAATTCTATTATTAATATATAATACCATTGAAGTCCAGCTAAAATATCATCTTGTCCCTCCCCTACCCCTACAATGTTATGATAGAACCAGTCAGATAGCCCTGAATTTAAATCCTAATTTCAAATACTGTATATATAAACTTGTACATTTTATTTAACATCTCTTAACCTCAAAATAAAATTGGCACACATACGTTTGCAAGAACATCTACCACAGTGTCAAGACAGAATAGGTATTCATCAAACATCAGTCCCTCCCACAAACTATTAAAATGGATCATTTTTACATTTATGATAGCAATGACTTCATTCTCCTTGGCAAAATCACTATTGCTAATATGTCTGTATCTCTTGTACAAATTTACTTTCCTTAAGACCAAGTACTGTGTCTTAGTCATATTTACAAATCCTTGGTGGCTAATGTGGTGCTGTCATATAATTAGTGCAAAAAATGTGTATTATTGAACACATTTGTCTTCATCACTAAAGCTCAAAAAACGCTAAATGTCAAACTTTTTAAAAGATACTAGAGCTTTTTTAAAAAGCATAAAATGTTCATCCTGGTCTCATCCTCCGGCATAAATGAAAGTTCTGAGTAAACAAAAAAATGATTAGCAAAAACTGAAGACAAGCTGTCATTTTCTAAAATTGACTGCCATACCATAATCTGAGCTGATTTCAGGGACGTTCTGATTGAAAGGGGTAAGAAAAGTAAAGAGTGTCAAGATTATATGGAAAGAAAAAAATTAATTCCGGCTATTATTATGTTAATGTGATACCTAATATAAATTAGGTGTGCATACCAGAATTTTTAAATTAGGTCATATTTATGAATATGCCCTCATGTGTATGTATAATGATTATATAATCATTCCCTTTTATTTGGGGCTTTTTAATTTCTAAATTTTTATTTTATAAATATTCATTTAAAGAATTTTAAAAGAAATTCAGTTACTGTATTGAAATTTAAGATAATAGAGCTGAGTCTAAATGATACTATCAAAAGAGCTTAAAATATTATTCAATGGATTATTTCAATAAAATATCAAGAATTATTTTATATAGTTGGTTAAAGGATACAAAATTTTACCTAGATAGTACAACTAAGTTCTAAAGACCTGCGGTACAACATGGTGACTATGGTTAATAACAATGTAGTATATTATTGAAAATTGCTAAGGGAGAATATTTTAAGTATACTCATCGCAAAAAATAACAAGTCTGTGACCTAATGCATATGTCAATTAGTTTAATTTATCCATTCCACAATGCATACATGTTTCAAAACATCATGTACACAATAAAAATATCCAACTTTTCTCAATTAAAATAAATAATTAATTTTTAAAGAACTATTTTATCTACACATAAAAAATAATTGATGAGTTGTTTTACAACAAATTTATGGTTATTTTATAGACAAAGTCTAAGGCTGAAACCACAAAAGTCAAAATTTTACAAATTATACTTTTGTCTTTTGGCCCAAACTATCACTGATTATTAGGGAAGGGATGGGGGAGCCAGAATGAGGAATAAAGATGTAAAGTATTATAAGAACACAAATTACTATCTATTATAAGTATTTTCTGTTAAAAAAAATTTTCCGATATGTATCATAAATTGGTAGAAACAAAGACTAAAGAATGAACCAATGCTTAGCATGCTCAAAGACATAAGCGGTTGGTTTGGTAACCCAGTTAAAGATGTTTTCCTCAGTTTAGTCTTCAAGGCCCTCCAAAATGTGGCCCCAGCCCTATTCTCTGGCCTCATGCTCTACATGTGACCTATCCGGGAGCAAATCATAATCCTAAATACCATAATCTCAAATGCTGAAATCCGGAAAGATCAAAATCTCCAAAATATAATTCTGAAAAAAATAACTTTAAAAATTCTTTAAAATACATTTATCTATATCTTAAAAGGGGGATTTATTTGAAAAACATAAAAACATGACAGAATATGTCATAGGCCCCTTTACACAATAAAATAGGCAATAATAATATACTTTTTTAAGAAGCTAAATCTAAGCATGCTTCTTTAGAGATGCATTATGTGCTGTATTCTTTCAGTGAATGGAAATGTTTCCCAAAGAAAGAAGGCTTTAAGCACATATGGAGAACATACTTTTGAAGGACATTTCGTTGCTTTCTTTCTAAGGCCTAATTTTGACGGGTTTACATATATACATTTAAAAGGTAAATCTATGCATGCTTTTTTTTTAGATTTAGCTTTTTTTGGTATTTTTTATTGATACATAATAGATGCACATGTCTTCAGGGTACGTATGATATTTTAAAACATTTATATAAATAACATACATATTTTTACAAGCATAATTACACTTAGGTATACTAATGACAGTTGCATGGGTATAACAGTTGTGAACAGATGAGCCATATTCATAAAGAAATAGGTCAAAAGGAGAAATGTATCAACACGTATTACTATGATCAGTAATTGTGTGCACCCAGCTTTATAATTGTGGTCATGTGAAATACCATGAGGAACAACCTAAGTCTTTTGATGACAGCAATCAAAAACCTCAATGGGTAACCAATGTAGTCGTCCAATGAGCTGAGATCTCGAGAGATTTTATCTTTCACAATGCAAACATACAAAAAAAACACTTCATTTATTGAGGAAGTTTCAACGTTTTTACATACACACACAATGCTTCCACATGAAGTCAACATTGTCATAATGCACTTTCATGGAGTCAAATTTGCAAAAAAATAAAAAGCATGAAATGAATAAGAATTCTCTAAAAGTCTCTACACAATTTATACCTCCAGTATTGGAAATGATTTAAACATGAAATATATAGCATAGCAAATTGTAAAAAGTAATGCTGACAATTTAGAATAGTGGAAAAAAATTAAAAAGAAAAAGAAGAAAAACTAATAAGAAAATTCAACATATGGAAAAGGATATAATACAAGGATATTACAAGGATATATTGTAAGCAATTGCATGGAAATAGTCCATAAAAGATGTCCAGCTTTTACACTCATAAACTATATTTTGAAGACCGACATGACAATAAATGCTGCTTTTTGTCATGGCTCTCCTCAAAGAATACATTCACTTTCATTTTGTTCAAATTCATATGGCACTGCTCTTTTTTAAATTCTTCTGTAATTCAATATACACTGAGATAAGAATCTGATAAAGGGCTGACAACTAGAATCTACTTAGAACTCAGGAAAATCAACAAGAAAAAATCAAACAACCCTATCAAAAAGTGGGCAAAGGACATGAACAGAAACTTTTCAAAAGAAGACAGAATAATGGCCAAAAAACATATGAAAAAATGCTCAACATCTCTAATCATCAGGGAAATGCAAATCAAAACCACAATGAGATATCACTTCTCTCCA
>RJWJ010021196.1:10661-28284 GCA_004363605.1 Indri indri | reverse complement strand
CAGGCGCTGGGGCTACAGTTGGGAAAAACAGTCCTTAACTTGATCCTCAAGGAAGGTTCAGTGCAGGGGGAGACGTGGAGAAGTAAATAATAATTACCCTCCCCAATCAGTTACGGTCCAGGAAGAGCAGCAAGAACGAGAGCGCAGAGCTGTTGGGGACAGGGCTGGTGCATTGCTTCACTCACTGAGCAAATAGCTGCTGAGAACCTGATACGTGATATGGGAATACAGTGGGAACAGAATCTTTCTGCCTACACAGATCTGCTGTTCTAGAAAAAATACAATAAAATAAATTACACAATAGTATCTCTCATGCATATATATTATTTCATATTGTATGTGTATCTGTATAATCTATCTTTGCATCATTTCAGGCAGTGATAAAGGCTTGAAGGAAAAAAATGCATCGTTGGGCCTCAAGAGTGGGACAGTACAGTCTGGCAAGGTCCCCCTGAGGAGGGGACGTGTGATCAGAAATTTGAAAGGAGGGAAGTAGGTGAGAGTGGTCACACCCGTGGGAGTGTTTTGGGAAGCAGGGCCAGCAACTGCAAAGATGGTGCACAGACACCGCTTGATGAACCTCATACAGATCACACTTACAAAGTAAGGACTCCTTGGCCCCACTTTCCGGGTGAAGCCAAGAGTCAGAAATGGGCAGCAACTTTTCCAAGACCTGGCGGCTTGGAGAAGACAGAGCCGGGACTCAGCCCAGGAGGTCTGCTCTGCCTCCACGGGCAGGCCTGGGCCATGAAGCCACACCGCCCACCTGGGCAAGTCCCAGATGCTTTGTGAGTTTGGAGAAGATGCACCACGTTCAACTTCAGGAAGGGACGCAGAGAAGAGGCCGTGGGGGCACAACCCTGATGGATGAGAGTAAGGAAAGGGCCAAGCCAAGGAGGTCTCTGCCTTTCTTCTTCCCTGCTCTGGCCCCCAAGCCGCTCTTACCTGTGTGCATGTCCACCCAAATTCGAGGGAGAGAGGGAAACTCCTCCCCCATACACACAGGGGTCACTCGTCCCATGCTATTTCACCCTCCACTCAAGTCACCTCCTCAAGGAGGCCTTCCCTGCTTGCCCGGTCTCAAATACCAGCTGCCCACAATCTCTGCTTTTGCTTCAACCATTTCTCACAACCTGCCACCAGACCACGTATCTGTTTGCCTATTTATTGACTTTTCTGCAAATTAAAATATCGGCTCCACAGGGGCTATTGTCTGTTCTGTTCACCACCGCATCCTCTATGTCTGGCACATAATGAATGAGAGGAAGGAAAGTAGGAAGATGCTCACTAGGTATGGGAACATGTAGGAGAGTCAGAGGGAATCTTGTTCCAAGCACACGCAGGTGCCCAGAAGTGAGAGCAGGAACTGTGCTCTATGTGGTGTTTGCTAGAGTCTGCCTGGCGTTCTGAATTTGCTCCATAAATACTGTTGAATGAATGAACATGTGGAATTTGAAATTCAAAGTTCAGGAAGCCCAGAAGACGCTGGGCAATTATGTGTGAAATAAAGAGTAAAGACATGTTATTATAAAAATTATGGTTTTTGATGGGCTATTTGAGAGTTCCCAGGGCAGCAATTCAGAAGTTCAGGGCTGATTGTGGCTTGGGAACTTAGGTGCTAGGAAGATTCAGACGAGTCACCCTCCTCTCCTGCCTGGCCATAGTTTGCCCATCTGTAAAATGGGGATGCACAGAAAACTCTAAGGGGCTCTTCTAGCTCTAGAACTCTAAGATTTTATAAACTGTTCTCTCCTCCGGGACAAGCCCATGCATTTCCCTCTTCCCCTAAACATCCTCCCTAGTGGGGGTACTGGAGAGGGGGCAGGATTTGCGAGTCTTTGATGCCTTTCCTCCAGGTCTAGTGTGACTTATACTTTCCGGCTCACTCCCTCCAGCCCTCTCTGAGGTCTGACCTTGTAATGAGCGGTGCACATTATCAGCCGCCGTGGGTTGAACGGGTGCCTGTAATTTAGTGTTGCCTAATGCTGGAAACTCAGAGCCGGGCTTGCGTAATTAGATAGGGGCTTCATTAACGTCCACCTCCTTGGGTGTTTTTCAATCTTGTTTTCTTCCGTCCTGTATTCCGGATCCCATCTGTCTGTATGGACATGGTTGCCTGTATTTTTCATGCTGTTGCGGAGCCAGGCTGGAATTTGGGCCCAGAACAGCCATGGCACCCATAAAGCATGAATTTTAATATGCCCTGGGATGGCCCCTGCTCAGCTTTCGAAATACAATTTGCAACTTTCCTGGGAATCTGGATGTCTGGGTTGCACTTAAGCCCCTCAAGCTGGCTGGCAGTCCAGCGTGGTTTGGTGTCGGGCAGAAACTAGAGTAAGCAGGGCTGTCAACGTCACAGCTGCCAGGACCGGTGGTTTACCCAACTGGTGCGCATCACCGTGCCGTTTACAAAGCACTCCTCAAATCTGACCTCGTGAGCAGGCACTTGGTCTGTTTTGGTCACGGATTCCCTAAGAGCTGCTTTCTTTTTGTGCCCTCCTGACCCCACTCTGTTCTTTTCCCACTCTTCTCTGCCCTGCTCTGAGCCCAGGAGGCTGCTTCGTGTGGACAGCATCAACCTGGCTCTCTCACTGACCGGCCTCTGCCTGACTTCGGCCAGAGCGCGGCCCCAGCAGGAGACTGGAAAGCAGCGGAGAGGCGGGGTTGCTGTTTCTTCCCAGCACCCACCCTGCTTCAGTGCCATGTCGTTGGAGGGCAGCGGGGCAGCTGTCCTGCCCAAGCCCAGACGCGCCCGGTTAGATCAAGTCTAGTCATTCCGTCTCCCCCTTTTGTCCCTTCACCTCTAGGGGTGATAATGGTTTCCTGCTGTTGCTGGATCCTGGATGCCTCATGTTCCCTAAGCCACACACTCCCCTGTAAATGGCTCCTTCGTTAAAATCTCTTTATTTAAACCATTTGGGGGTGAATTCTGTCTTTTGCCTGCCCCCTGTCTGATATAATTCCCAATGTCTGAAATGGTGCCTGGAACATAGCAGGGCCTTAAGAAAAATTTGTGGGATGAATGAACAAACTTTTCACATATAACAGCTCATGTAATCCTTACAAAAAACATGTAAAATAGTATTACCTTTGACAGATTAAGAAACTGAGGCTCAGAGAGATAGATCTTACGTCTGAGCAGTAGATTTCTAAGGGAGAGCAACAGAACCATCCTGCACCCTGGGTGAGCTTTAGCCTCACTAAGCACCCCAGAGAAATCTCTACCTCCTGCTGCGTTCCATACAGAGACTCAGTGTCTGCTCGTGCCAGCCCGGAGTGGGCTCAGCAGGACCAGATGGCGTGGAGTAGACAGAGGGAAATGCAAGGAGCCACAGACACTTGGAAATTCACCTGCTGTAGAATCAGAGACCTGGGTTCCGATCCAAGTGCTGCCACTTTCTAAAAGTGTGATTTGGGGGAAGTGATTTCATTGTCCCAGACGTGACTCAGTTGTTGTGACTCAGTTTCTTCCTCTGTGAAATGGGGCTGTCATAAGAATTATTAAATGCTTACTTTAGTGATTATCCCGGTCCAGGCACTGTTTGTAGCACTTCACCTGTACCAACTCGTCTAATTCTCACTACAGCCCTAGCAGGAGGTCTTAGTAGTAGTAGCAGCAGTGGTAGAAGTAGTAGTATCCCAGAGACGTTATCCCCAGGGTTGCAGAGCTGCCGTCACCATGGCAGATCTGGGATGCCCACCCGGCCAGTCTGCTCCAGAGGCCGTGCTCTTAACCATCAGGCTACACTGCCTCTCTGCACTGCTAGACCATCTGATGGGATCGTAAGGATTAGATAAAACCACGCGTGTAAAGCAGTTAACGCAAGCCTTGTGCACAAGGAGCCGTCAACAGTGGTGACCAGCTTTTCCTTATTCCCCATCTAGAAGTCAGATGCGTGGACCCTCTCCATAGTTTTCTTCTGAATGCCGGGTCAATCGTACTCTCAGGGTGGTGCCTTAGCGTCTCTGCGCGGCTCTGCCCTTGCTAGAGAGGAAGCGCAGTGCGGCGGTGCCACACAGGCCCTGCAGCCTGACTGCCTGGGCTGGGATCCCAGCTTCGCCACTCACGGGCCGGAGACCTGGATTACCTTACCCAGCCTGTTGTGTCTCAGCCTCCTTATCTGTAAAACAGGGATTGTAACAGTGCACACCTTATAGGGTTGTTGAAAGGAAGAAATGAGTTAATACATGCTAAGTGCTTGGAACAGTGCCTAGCACGTAGGAAATGCTATAAAAGTGTTTGTTAAATAAATAACAATGCATGAATTTTGCATGTGCAACTCAAGCTGGCTTAAACAAAAAGGGATTTTTTTTGGCTCCAGTTTGGGGATGAGTCTGGATCCAGAGCCTTGAATAACATCATCAGGTCATTGTCTCTCTCTCTTGGCTGTGCTTCCCTTTACCTTGGCTTCACTCTGGGCAGATCATTCTCTCAAGGAGAGAGAGGGCTGCCGGCAGCTCCAGACTGCATCCCACCAGCTCAGCCACCCCGGCGGGACACGTGTGCCTCTCATCAACACGAGAGTTGCAGCGAAAGTCTCAGGATGGATTCCCATTAATTGACTAGGGCCGGTCATGTGCCACCAGCTGCACACACCGCACAGACTACAAGTTGGGGAGGGGGTCACCCCTGTGGAAATCTAGCTGCTGTTCCCCAAAGCAGAAGGAATGGATGCTGGGGAAAACCAGCAGTGGTCTGCTCTATACCCCTCCTGGTCACGTGTGTGTGTGTATGTATGTATGTATGTATGTATATATATATATATATATAGAGAGAGAGAGAGAGAGAGAGAGAGAGAGAGAGAGAGAGAGAGAGAGAGATATTGAGATTGATTGATTTAGCTCTTCCTCTGCCTTCTTGTCCTATTTGGGCGCTCAGTGGATTGGGTGATGCCTGCCTGCATGGTGAGGGTACATCTTTTCCCCTCTGCTAATTGAAATGCTCATCTCTTCTGGAAACAGCCTCACAGACACACTCAGAGACCATGTTTTACCAGATATCTGGGTATTCCTTAATCCAGTCAAGCTGACACACAAAATTAACCATCACGTCACTTTCTCTGAAGGTGCGTCTCATGTGGAAGACCTCAGGAGACCTAGGCCCTGCCTGCCGTGCATGCTTGGAGGCGCTTACGGGCATTTTCAGGGCACACCTCGGTGCCTTTGAAAGAACATGCTGCCAGTCACGCACACTGCTCAACATTCCTGCTTGAAGGACCATCCCCCAGCTGGGGCTTGCTGCAGCCCTAGATGCCTGAAGAAGATTCTCCTGCTTCTCCTCCTGCGGGACACACCGTGAGTCAGGCTGGGGGCTTCCTGGTGTGTGTGCACATTCTTCTGGGTCTGGCTGCCTGTAACAAGCTTGCTAAAGTGAGCTGGCTGGCGGAAGCTGTGACAGCCATCCTGGGCATGGGACAGAGTCAATCTCAGCTACACGGGCCCCTGAGCCCAGGGCTTTGGCTGCAGCTGCACTGTCTTCACAGCCCTGGCTACCTAAAATGTGCTCTTCCACCAGCAGCACCGACAGTGTCTGGAAGCTCATTCCTGTCCTTATGCTGCTCAAACTTCAGGACTCGCGGTATTGGTGTCACTTAGGAGCTCAAAGGAAATTCAGAATCTCAGGCCCTGCTGGAAAACCTAGTGGATGAGAATCTGCTCTTTAACAAGATCTTGAAGAGATGTGTACACACATTAACATCTGAGCAGCACTGCGGTGTTTACTTTCTAGGGCTGCTGTAACAAAGCACCACATACTTGCTTGCTTAAAACAACAGAAATCTATTCTTGCCACAATTCTAGAGGCTCCAAGTCCAAAGTCAAGGTGTCAGCAGAGTTGGTTACTTCCAAGAGCTCTGGGGGAGAACGCATTCCCGCTATCTCCTGGCTTCCGGCGATTGCCAGTAACACTTGGCTGGTAAACATATCACCCTGTCTCTACCTCCATCATCGCTTGGCACTTTCCCTGTGTCTCCATGTCCACATCTCTCTCTTTTATAAGGACACCGGTCACAATGGATTAAGGGCCCCCACTCCTCCTGTATGATCTCACCTTGATTATTACATCTGAAACAACCCTACTTCCAAATAAGGTCACATTCTGAGGTACTAGGGGTTAGGACTTTATCTTTTTTGGGGGAGGGACATAATGCTACCCATAACAACTGCCTTCCAAGTCTGCCATTCCTGAATACTGGGAGACTAGCTGATTAAGGAACACCTGCAACATTTTTATAAATTTATTTTTGCAAACGATTTTGTAAATTCAGGAAGAAGATGGCATGTCTAGAATAGGACTTGGGGATGTCTTTTTTTGCAAAGTGATGCTTGTGTTCAGGCAGCATTCTCAGTAGTATCCCGAGCTTTTCAGCTGACCCAGCACCAGTGCAGGGCCACTATAAGAACAATATGGGGATGTTTCTCACCTTGTGAAAAATACTGATACCCTTGGAGCTTCCAGTGTAACTGGTCTGGGGTAATGCCTGAGAAATAGGGTTTAAAACAATTCCCAGGTGATTCTACTCTGCAACCAAATTTTAGGACTAATGGGATAGACACATTACAAAAGAAGGAGATCCAGTCCCTACCCCAAATAAGGAAGTGAGACATAAGCATACATAATACCAAATAATAGTGCATACGGATTCTTAAATAATAACATTTTAGGTTTTTTATAGTTCTTGTGTGCAAATGAGGTTGCTGTGAGAAGTACATGAAAGCATACATATAGAATTGCTCTCAAAATCTCCAATAATGGCAAACTTCTTTATTTCTCCTTGTAGTTTTATCCATTTTTGAAGTCTATCTTGAGGTATTTTTATATAGTGCTTATAAATCTAAAATTATTTCTTCTCGGTAAATGAATTTTTTATCATAATAAATTACTTTCCATTTACCCAGTAATGCTTTCCACCTGTAATTCTATTTTTCCCCTTGATATTAATGCAGTTGTATCAATTAGCTTTCTTTTGCCCAGTAGTTACATGGTATATAATTTTTACCATTCTTTAACTTTCAAATTTTCTGTATTCTCATGTTTTAGATGAATATGTTGAATGGAATATAGTTGTATTTAACAAAATTCACCTTGAAAACCTTGTTCTTAAATTAGAGCATTTAGTCCATTTACATTTAATGTAATTACTGATATACATTGGTGATAGAAACATTTAACAACTAACTCTTAGGATACTTTGTAGAGGTTGCAGTTCTCACAAATGACCATGAGAGGGCGACTCCAGGGGATGCACAGGCATTTACAACCTTGAAGGGACAGGAGGAACCAGGCATTTGCTCTCTGGGGTTCCACCACTGCTTCTGAGGTTCGCCCCTGCAATGTCTGGGCATCTTCTGGCCAGAGGAGGAACAAGGATATGGGCCAGGGCACAGGAGTGTGGTGGACTGGGGGACCCAAGAGCACTCCTATGGACATGGCTATTAGTGGGAGGAGGGTGGCTGAAGGCACTCAGTGGGCTCAAGGCAGTGGCTATTTACCAACGCGTATAGGAACATTTCAATATTTTACAGCCAGTATGGCTGTAAAAGCAATTCAGAATGGCATCAGCCCTGGTGATATATTTGGGTTTAAATCAACCATCTTACTTTGTGTTATTTATAACACCTGTTCTGTGTTGGGTTTTCCTCTCCTTTCTTGCCTGCTTTTATTATTTCTTTTTTCCCCCTCTCTTATAGTTTTGAAGTACCACATTGTTTCTATTTTTTAAATAATTAGCATAAAAGTTATCTCATGCATCTTTAACTTTTCAAAGCCTGTTTTTAGTCAATGCATTTACTTTCTTCCCTGACAGCACAAGAACCTTAGAACACGTTCATTCCATTTACCCCCAGTGCCTACTAACTTGATGTTGTGTATTTTAATCCTTCACATTTTTTTAAATCCATAAGAGATTATTTTTATTGTCTTTAAAAGATGTTTATCAACATTTACCACCTTCCTGGCTCTTTGTATCTTCTTGCAACTCTATGTTAACATGGGATCATTTTCTTTTTGCTTAAAGTATATATACTTTACAATTTCCCTAAGTGAGGGTCTTCTCTTTGTCTGGTAATATTTTTATTTTGCCATCATTTATAAAAGATGTTTGCCTGAGAATAGGATTATAGGTTGGCAATAATTCCTTTCAGCACCATGAAGATGTTCTTCTACCACTGCTCTCAGGAAGCTGTCAGTCTGTTACCCCAATAAAAGTACAAATGCTCCCTGACTTACGATAGGGCTGTGTCCCTGTAAACCTACTGTAAGTTGAAAATATCATAAGTTGAAAATGTATTTAATCACCTAAACTACTGAACATCACCTTAGCCTAGGCTACCTTAAATGTGATCAGAACACTAACATTAGCCTGCAGTTGGGCAAAATCATCTAACAGAAAGCCTACTTTATAATAAAATGTCGAATATCTCATGTAATTTATTGGATGTTCTACTGAATGTGTCTTGCTTTTGAATCATTGTAAAGTTGAAAAATCTAAGTCAAATCATTATTAATCAGGGACTATCTATAATCTTTTTTCCTAATTTTTTAAACTTTCATCTGTTTATTTAGGCGAAATATACATACATAATTTACCATCTTTGCCACTTTAAATGTACTTTTAAGATATTTTTCTCCATCTTTCTAAAGTTATACTATTGTGTCTTGGTGTAGAATTATTTTTATAATTCTACTTGAAAGTTGTTGCACTTCTGTTCTTGGTGGTTTGGTATCTTTCTGAAAGGATCATTTGTTTAAATACTGTCTCTGCTATAATCTCTTTTACCTCTCTTTTTAAGACTCTGATGAAATAGATGTTAGACCTTCTCCCAGGATCTAACCATCTCTTCTGCATTTCTAATCTTTTTCTTTCTGTGTTTCATTCGGGATAATTTCTTCAGTTCTACTTTTAACTTCATTAACACTTTTTCAGCTGTATCCAATGTGCTGTTAAACACACCACATCCAAAATTATTATCTACAATAATTTTGGTTATTGTAGTTTTCATTTCTAGAAGTTTTTTTTTAATGGTTATGTCACTTTTTATAGTTTCCTGTTCCCTACAGATATATTCAAACCTGATTTTTTAACCTGATATGTATAGTTTTTTAAAAAATAATCTGTCTAATAATTCCAATATCTGATATCTCTGAGGTTCTATTTCTATTGTCTATTGTTCCTGTTTCTTCTAATTCATAATGTGTATGCCTGGTTATCTTTGACTATGTGCTAGCTATTATACAAAAAATTATTCAAAGAATTATTTGAAGCCTAGGAAGAAAGTGCCTTCCTCTACAGAGGATTGGCCTTTATTTCTGGCCTGTGCGGCAGCACCATAAACCAAGTTCAATGCTTGAGGTTCCCTGAAAGGCCTAGGTTGTTCAAACTGCAATTCAAGGGGCAATTACTCATGAGGGCTCATCTACTTTTAATTCATGTACTTAAAGGTATGGTCTTTTGGGGGCTTAGATTATGGGGAGGGTTCACCATTATCCTCCCTACTCTGAGTGGCCTGGTGTTGATTTCTGTTGCCCTTGTCCCCATGAGGCTGTCAAAACTGCTTCATTCACAGAGGCTGTTCAAATTCAGCCGACCCAGCAAATACGCTCAGGCTACAGTGGCTTCTGTACCCATTTCTCCCTCTGGGTTTCCACTTCCCATCCTTCTCTTCCCAGTAATTCTTTACTGTCACGCCAACTCTTTGAAGGCTTTTGATGATTATAATTATTTAGAATCTGTTTCTAAGTAGTTTTCAGTGGAAATGTTGGTCCAAAGGATGAGCCCACCATGGCTGGAAACAGGAAGCCACGTACTGTGTTTCTTGGCCAGGCACTCAGTAACGATGGCTGAATTAGTGGAATTATTATAACTGTCTTCATTTACAGAGGCTGTTTCCTGCCCTTAGAAGACATTTCGCATTCTGTGTCCGCAGTCCGAGAGTGCCCACGTTCTACCATTGGACAAGGCTCAGAACAAAACGCCACATTTTTCTCAATGTTTTTCCCATTTTCCCTACTTCCCCAAATCTGAATCCTATCTCTTCCCTCTCAAAACCCCCATAAGCCTACTGTGCACCATTCTCTAGGTACTTAGCCAGATAGAAATGTAGTGATACACGTGCTTATCTCTCCTGTGGATTTATACATTCTCATCACTTCTGGCATCTGGAGAATCCTCTCACTTGCTCTCCAGTCCAGCAAACATACATCATAAACAGATTTTTTGAAAATATTACATCTAGTACTTTTAGGTCTGATGTAGTAATACTTGGAGGGGATTCTATGAACACTTAGCTGCATATTGCTGGGAGCAGGATTTTGGTCATTCTAGTAAACGCTTACATGTGTGCAGCACGTTAGAGTCAACGGGGTGCTCTCACATCCATGAGTGTCAGTAAACGTTAGCAGCCTCTGACTGCAGTGTTGCTACCATCATGCTGCAGATGCAAAACCCAGATAATACGCCAGAATAGAGCCACAAAGCCAGACATGGAACCCAAGTCTTTCCTCTCCAAGCCCAGGGCTCATCCCAGGGCATCACAGTTGCTGTTCCATATTATTTGTACCACTTGTCATTTCTATGGCAACGACACCCAGAACTCTTGGAAAGCAGACATTACGTACATGGAGGCACACAGTGTGGGAGTTGAGTCATAGTCAGTGGACGGAGGGGTGGGCCATGTGAGGTTTCCTGTGCACACCTGCACCTCAGCCCTGCTTACCTCACAACCTTGGTCCCATTCCTCACGACCTGCATGTCCACCATGCAGCCCCCGGTCACATAGGCGGCAAGGTTCAGCTCTGAGAACTCGGCCTGAGGGAAACAAAATGGAAAAGGATTCATCAAATACTGATGGTGCTAACAACTGCTGACATTTATTGGAACTTGCTTGTGCTAGACACCCACTTAGAATTCCCCTCAAACTTAGGAAGTTGGTAATGTTATTTTTATCTCCCTTTTTGAAAGATGAGGAGGCTGGGGTGCTGAGAGGCCTGGTGACATGTCCAAAACAGCACAACTAATGAAAGGCAAAATTGGATAGAAACCCATGTATCCCCAACCAATTCCTGAACCTCTTCAAGGAGGTTCAGGGAGGAAGAAGCAACTCTAGCTCCATAACTATAAGATGCCAAATGCCGTTCAATATAATGTTTTCTCTAGATCGTTAAAGCTTCCTGCTTTGCGGTGGTAAGGCATCATGGTTGTATCATTACTTATCTCTAGCAACAAAACCCTATTCAGGTTGTCTGCCCAATATCCTTTTTTTTTTTTTGGCAATGGCCGCTCCCCTTGCTCCATCCATATAGTTACAGTAGGAGATCCAGAACCATGTTTGTGCATTGAGATACTGCCCTTTAGGTCACCGTTGATGGGCGGGCATCTGACCCAGGGTGGAGGAATAAGATGACCATCCCTGAGGATTCAAGATTGCTGAGGGGTTTATGCAGTTTCTCTCTAGGTGGCTGTATCTTTATTGCACAAACATGGATGCTATTTGGGACCATATTTTCTGCCATTTTCACTGGAAAGGCACAGAAAACCAGGGTGGAGAGAAGAGAGAGATTGAGGGAGACAGAGAGAGAGAGAGACACACACACACACACACACACACACACACACACACTTCATCTATATTTACAGCCGCTCGCCATCACTTGCATCACCACATAAGCTCTGCCTCCTGTTAGATCAGCCACAGCATTAGACTCCCATAGGAGCACGAACCCTACTGTAAATGGCGCATGCAAGGGATCTGGGTTGCAGGCTCCTTTTGAGAATCGAATGCCTGATGATCGGAGGTGGAGCTGAGGCAGTGATGCTAGTGCTGGGGAGAGGCTGCAAATACAGGTTGTCATTAGCAGAGAGGTCTGACTGCACAATAAATGTAATACGTGTGCATTATCCCCAAACCATCTCCCCACGGTCCGTGGAAAAATTGTCTTCCGTGAAACTGGTCTCTGGTGCCAAAAAGGTTGGGGACCGCTGCTATAGAATACATCTCCCTTAGCAGATTATATGCTCCCTGGAGATAGAGATTCCTGGTTACCGCCATCTATGTTAGTTTCCTAGGGCTGCTAGGACAAAGTACCACCACTGGCTGGCTTAAATGGCAGAAATTTATTCTCTGCAGTCCTGGAGGCTAGAAGTCCAAAATCAAGGCACTGGTAGGGTTGGTTCCATCTGAGGTTTGAGAGGGGAGGCTCTGTTCCAGACTCTCTCCTTGGCTTGTAGATGGTCAGCTGCTCCCAATGTCTCTTCTCATTGTCTTCCTTTTACGCATATCTCGGTACCCAAAGTTCCCCTTCTTATAAGGACAGAAGCCACATGGGACACCCTCACTTTGACGACCTCACTTTAACTTAATTATCTCTTCATATTGTGAGGCACTCTGAATATGAATTTTGGAGGGCGGGTGACAAGTCACCCTGTAATACCATCATCTTAAGTGCGTAGCACCAAACTTTGCCTTATACACAGTAGACGCCAAAAGTGATTTCTTTGGATTTAATGAATAAACATAGCCGCTCACATATACAAAGCACGTGTGCCAGGTACTGGCCTAAGCATTTTGCATGCATAAATCATTTAATCCCCGCACTTATCCAGATGAGAAAACTGAGGCAGTGAGAGATCAAATAACTTTCACAGTGTCATAAGCTGAACCCGTATTCAAACCCAGGCAGTGCGGCTCTAGGGCCTGTGCTTCTAGCTGGTGCAATCCACCGCCTCCACCACTCAGTTGAATGAAGCATTTGGTGGATTATAACTGAGAAGTTTAGGGGCCTAAAAATAACCCATTTAAAGAAAAAAATAAGTCTAGATTGAAGCGAAATATCATTTCATGGTGATTTAAATGTATCCCCTTGGAGTCATTTAACAGGAATTACGACCCAAGACGGAGCCATCTCCCCAGATGGCATTAAAGCATAAGTACCACAGTACTTATGTCTCTTGCTCTAATTAATAACCTCATTATGCTGCGGCAAAGTGGAAAGAAAAGATCACTGTTAATGAGTGCAGGTTGGTAAATAGTGGTAATGACCTAGTTATTAAGTCTAATGCCTTAAAAATTTAGTCCCATCATGTTCAAGATACTTAATTGGCAAGATCACAAAGAAGAATTAAGAAGAAAAGTTGTTGCTTGTGTGTGCAGAGAAAAAGAATTTAGAAGAAACTTGCAAAACAGGATAGCTGGTCACCAAATATGTGCAGGAAGGGAGTGAAACAGAATCTTGGAAGGTAGAATCTGCAACTCAAAAGTGGCGAAGACCCAGGGGCTGTCTTGCTGTTGGAAGGGAAAGAGAGATACCTGGAGAGAGGACACACACCCAGGCTTGGATATACAAGTTAGAGGTTAGTCTTGTTCAGATCTGGGTGTCTAGAGCTATTTCTTGCTGATGGTTTATGAAAACTTACAGCAATTAAATGCCTGGGTTGCAGTTGGATGGAACATAGAGAGTTAGGATACCAAAAAAAAAGGTCACTCTCCTGTATTTAACTTTCTAAAAACTTCAACAACAGTGGAAATGAACACAGAGGTATCCAAACCACTTCTCTGAGACAGCTTGATGGCCCTCCTGGTAGAATATTAAGGAGCAGCTATTCTGGAAGAATCTAGAGCTCTCATAGAAACTGTAGTGAATTGAATTGTATTCCAAAAAGACATGTCCAAGTCCTAACCCCTGATACCTGTAAATGGAAAACAGGGTCTTTTCAGATATAATTAAGTTAAGGATGTTGAGATGAGATTATCCTGGACTAGACTGATCCCTAAATGTAATGACAATTCCTTAGAAGAGAGGAGAAAGGGAAACAGAAAGACAGAAAAGAAGGCCACGTGAAGATGGCGGCAGAGGTTGG
The DNA here is from genome assembly GCA_004363605.1 of Indri indri. Classification (NCBI taxonomy): domain Eukaryota; kingdom Metazoa; phylum Chordata; class Mammalia; order Primates; family Indriidae; genus Indri; species Indri indri. The sequence continues at coordinate 14,431 of RJWJ010021196.1, read as the reverse complement.
AATTATGAAGCCATGAGCCAAGAAAGGCACTAACACAAGAAAGTTACAGGAGTCTCTAGAAGCTACACGAGTCAAGGAAGGATTCCTCCCTAAAGCCTCCCAAGGGGGTGCAGCCCTGCTAAAACCTTGATTTAAGATACCTGGCCCCCAGAACTTTGAGAGAATAAATTTTTATTTTAAGCCACTAAGTTTATGATAATTTGTTATGGCCACCCAGGAAATTAATAAAATAACTTTGGGATTGAATGTAATTTCAGTATTGCATGCAAAGTCATCAGGGCTCAAAGAAGGTCAATGTGGTCAGGTAAGCTTCCTTTATCCACTTCACCAAGCACACCGCAAGCACATACAAATATGCACACACATTCTCTCTCTCTCTCTCTCCCCCTCTCTATTAGCTATTCACCTATATCATAAAACACTATTATCAGAATTACTTACATTTTTTCCATGAGTTAAGCTTTTGACCACAAAATTATTTTGGTCCCAACTGTTTTCGATGTGATATCTTTTTAAACACCACACATTAGGCATTGTAGCATGAATAAATGAATACTCATAGAGACCACATTCAAATGTAAGCTGCTCAATACAATGGGTTTAGCTAAGTTACCAAACGCTTTGAATCCTAGTTTTAACACCTCTAAAATGGAGATAATGATATCAATACTATCTACCTTTCAAAGTTTTTGTGAAGATTTAAGATAATGTATATGAAACATTTAGCATGGAGCTGAGACATAAGATGGGGACCTCTGTAAGTAGCTGCTACCATTATTTTCAAATATTTCATTGCCTTAGTAAGAGTAAACTGAAAACAGCAAAAATGGTGTAACCAGGAAAAGAGCCACCTCTTTAAGTATTCATAACATATATATTTAAAAAAATATTGAGGTATAAAATACAGAATAAGGACTTCTGCTTATGGCTGCAAGGAAGTACTAGAAACCATATTTACATTCTCATCCTAAACAAGAAAACCAGACGAACTATATTAAGTATCAGTTTTCAGACATTAGACAACAGGCATTTCAGGACTGTGATTCTTGCAAATAGGAAGCAAACAAAATTATCCCTATGATTATCCTAGCTTACTGCCTGGAGGCAGCTTTCAGGCAGCAGAGCAGTGGAAGAATGCAAACAGAGCTCATCAGTTTCACTGACGTGAGGATACAGAGATTGAGGTTCAGGGAGCCATGGTGGCTAAAATTTGCAGGATAGAATATAGGAAAAAATGGAGCTGCACAGAAAACAAAACAAACAAACAAAAAACAACCTCCAGGGAGACCTGTAAGTCTTTGGAAGAGTACTAATCTTAACATTCATGAAAGGAACTACTCAAGGCCAGGAAAAGAATCATCAGAAAATAGTAGGCTCAGTCATCTCCAGAACCCACACAAGGCTGGGGGACAGTTCATGTTCTTACCAGCTAGAGTGTAACCTTATAATACGAGCAGGGTACTCAAAATTTAGTAGTGGGACTAAATTATCTCTGGACTAAAGCATGTTCTGGATCTAGGATGACCAACTTGTCCTGATTTGCTTTGGGCTTTCCCAGCTTTAAAACTAAAAGTTCCACTTACCAGAAACTCTTCCATCTTACTTTTAAACTGAAAACTCCATGTCTTGGGAACCTCCTTAGTTCTAGGCAAACTGGATTAATTATTGCTCTATCTAGAATTGTCCCAAGAAAAGCTTAAAGGCAAGCTTAGAATGGATAAAACTTATTCCAGGTAACTTAACTGTATCCCAAAACAAAGTACACCACTATTGAGAAGAATATAACAAAATGCAGCACCCAACACAAAGAATTCACAAAAAAGTTATGGCATTCAATCATAAATTACCAAGAATACAATGAAGCAGGAAAATATGACCCAAAATAAGGAAAAATCAATCAATAGAAACAGATCCAAAAATGAGAAAGCTGATGAAAGAGCAGAAATGGAAGTTAAAATAACTGTTATAACTATGTTCCATATTCCCAAGAATGTGGAGGAAAACATTAACACAAGGAGGAGAGAAATGGAAAACACAGAGAATGGAAAAATGGAACTTCTAGAGATAAAAAGTATAATATATAAAGTATCAAAGGCACTGATGGGATTAACAACAGATTAGAAATTGCAGAAGAAAATGCCAGTGAACTCAAAGAGAACGCAATAAAAACAATCCAAAATGAAGCACAGAGACAAAAATACTAACAAAACAAAACAAACCCAGAACCTCAGTGAGCTATGGGGTAATATCAGTCTAATAGATGGATAATTAAAGTCCAGTAGAAGAGGGAGGAACAGAAAAATATTTAAAGAAAAATGGCCAAAATGTTTCTAAATTTGATGAAAATAATGAACCCACAGACCCAAGAAGTTCAGTGACTCCTAAGCAGAAGAAACAAAGAATATAACATCAAGGCATAACACAATAAACTTACTAAAAACCAGTAATGAAGAGAAAATCTTCAAAGTTGCCAGAGGGAAAAAATACACACTTTATATAAAAAAGAAACAAAGAATGACAACCAACTTTTTGTCTGAAAATAGCAAACTAGAAGAAAATGGAACAACTTCTTTAAACAACCAAAAAAAAAAAAAAAACAAAAAACACAACTGTCAACCTAGAACATTAAGCCCAATAAAATTTCCTTTTAAAAGTGAAGGCACAAGACTTTTTTCATGCAAACAAAAATCGAAAAAATTTATTGCAAGTCTAAAAAATGTTAAAGGAAGCTCTTCAGGCAGAAGGACAATGATACCAGATGGAAATTTGTGTCAGTACAAAACGAAGAGTTCTGGATATGGTCAATACATGGGTAAATATAAGATATTTATTTTAATTTTAAAATATTTATTTTAGTTTTAAAATCTCTGTAAGAGATAATTGCTTAGAACAAAACATAGCAGTGTATTTTTGGCATTTATAACTTATGTAGAATTTAAATGTATAACGACAAGGATGCAAAGGATGGGAATAGAAAATGGAACTATACTACTGAAAAGTTCTTACGCTATATATTAATGTAAAGTGGAATAATATTATTTGAAGGTAGATGCTGATAAATTTAAGGCATGTATTGTAAACCCTAGAACAATGCCTTTAAAAAGAGATATAGAAAAAGTAAACACGGTAAAGTGCACAAAGTTTAAGTTTATAGCTTGATGAATTTTAATTTAGTTAGACTTGTGTAATCAATACTCAGATCAAGATACAGATTTCCAGACCCCCTGAATGCTCCCTCATCCTTGTTCCAGCTGGTCTCACGATGCTGCCACTTCACTGTCTTCTATCTCGATAGATTAGTTTTGCTTGTTCTGGAACTCAATATAAATGGAATCTCGATCTCTTACACTCATCATTATACCTGTGAGACTCATCCATGCCGTTGGGTTATCAGCATTATTATTCTTTTTTTATTTCTGTGTAGTGTTTCATTCTCTGAATATACAATATTTATCCATTGTGCCATGATGGACACTTGGGCTATTTCTAATCATTGGATATTAATAAAGTTGCTGTGCACATCTTGTACAGCTCTTTCAGTGGACATATACCTTCATTTTCCTTGGGTATGTACCTAGGAGTGGAATTGCTGGGTCATAGGGTGGGCATATGTTTAGCTTTAGAAGATACCAACAAAGAATTTTCCAAGGTGATTTTTCCAGTTTATATACCCATTAGCAATATAAGAATTACAGTTGCTCCATGCCCTCTTCAACACTTGGTATTTGCCAATGTTTTTTTTTGTTTTTGTTTTTGTTTTTTTTTTTTTT
>RJWJ010021196.1:0-10561 GCA_004363605.1 Indri indri | reverse complement strand
GCTCAGGCTGGTCTCAAACTCCTGACCTTGAGCGATCCACCCACCTCGGCTTAATGGTTTTAATTTTAGCCATTCTGGTAAGTGTGTAGTGGTAGCACATTGTGGTTTTAGATTGCATTTCTCTAATGATTAATGATACTGAGCACCTGTTTATACTAATTAACAATGTAGATAATCTCTTTGGTGAAGTGCCTGTTCAAGTCTTTTGTTCATATTTGTATGTTTGTTTGTATTTATCTGAATTTGCAAGAGGTATGTTAAAACATATTTTATACATAAGCTCTTTGTTGGACACATTCATTTGCAGATGTCTTCTTCCATTCTGTGGCTTGTCTTTTAAATTTCTTAATTTTTTAAATGAAGAATACATACATGTGTATATATATATGAAATACAATTTAATAATTTCTTTTTACAGTTAGTCTCTTTATTGTCTTTAGCTTGAGAAATAATTCCCATGGTTATGTAGGCACTCTCAATGTTTCCTGCTAGAAGCTTTATTGTTTTATACTTTACATTTAGGTCTGTAATCCATCTAGAATTAAATTTTTATATATGATGTGAGGTATAACTCAAGGTTCAATTTTTTCATACAGTTATTCAATAATACTTTGGCACAATTTATCCAAATGACCATTCTTTCTCAGGAGAATTGCATCGGTGCCTTTGCCAAACATCAAGTCACTTCACAGGCGGCAGTCTATTTCTAAATTCTCTAGTCTACTCTATTGATCTATTTGTCTGTTCTTGAGTCTGTTTCAAGTTGTCTCAATTACTATTGCTTTACAGTGAGGCGACATCAGGTAGTATAACATTCAAAGACGGAAGCTATCCAAACAGTCCCCAGTGATGATAGGACCAAGGACAAGATAGGATGACCACTCTTTGTCCCCCAACCTGCTGACCAGATAAAAAGTCTTCCTATTCACCCACTCCAAAATGCACACAAACACTGGGTAACCAGATGATCTCAAAGGCTCCTCAGTGATACGACTGGCTGGACAGAATGCATTTTATTCCCCGTTTTGCATCCAACTCACTATTGCAACCAGACCTTAAAGGTAAAACAATTTTTTAAAATAAATAATAAACATAAAAAGCTCAGCCTTTCCAGCTTCGATGACAAGGAAAACAATTCTGAACAGCTTGTGAGTGTGTTCTGCTGATTGGGAGGTTAGTAAACGGAAGAGAAATCATTTCTATCCTTTTGGCTCACCACCTTTACTGAGGAACGGTGCCTATGGCATCTCACTGTTGCCATGTCACACACCCCTAAAAATTTCTCTTTGCTTTATAAACAAACCTTCATGTTTCAACACAGTTCTAAACGTTCTCTAGTATTTTAACTTCTTTTCCACCTTGTTGAAAGCTCGAGTCCACTATCTCATTTACGTTATTTTTTGCCTATTTATGAGTAGCAGGTGCATTTTCAAGAGTTTCTTTCATTTTTAACAGAAAAAAAAATGCCATAATATATTGCTTTGGAAAATAAAGACAGCTGCATGTAACTTTGATTTTCAAGGTTCTGTCTTAGGAGGGAAAACAGCCGTGTTATACATTTGTAGTATATGACCTCTAGACACTGTTAAAGACTGGTAGGTTTTAATTCTTTGGTTTATGGATAGGCTAGTATGGGCATAAACAAGGTGCTTGGTATTTTGCTACTCTCATTAAAAAACAGGTGTGGGAGGTTTTCAACACTGATCTTAATGATACCTGAAACTACTGGACTGAGTTTTCCTGTTTGTTTATAATTTTTAAAATATTTACATAGAGGAATGAAGAAATAGTGGAAAAGGGACTGGCTTTGAAGTCAAATCTTGGCTTTGGTCTAAATCTTGAATTTGACATTGACCCAGTGTATGGCCTTAAGCAAAGCTTCTCACTTTCTCTCCACTTTAATTCTCTTCATCTTTAAAATGAAAGAGCCGTAATTAATTGAGTCAATTATCGCCCTGGTCCCTTTCATTTTTATGTGTCTCTCTTTCTCAACCAGTGTCCCCAGTTATCATCAAAGAAAAAAAATAATCTACTTTCACAGACACCTTATGAGAAAGGAATGCCAAGCGAGAATATTTTTATAAGAGAGCTCTTGGCACACAGTAGGTATTCAAAAAATACTTGTGAATAAAGTATTATTTTTACATTTCACAGATGAATGGACACGTACACATGTTAAGTGACTTGCCTTCTGAAACTCTGCCTTGCCAGAGCTGTGACAATGAAGAGGGTGTTTCCAGGCAGAGTAAGGGAAAGGCTCAAACTAAGTTTCTGCGAACAGAAGCACAGGTGAGAGCACAGGGCTGTGGGGTCGATGGAGGGTGCAATGTCATTTGTAGCTGGGACGTGGAGTATATGGAGAAACATAATAACAGACAAAGGTGGGTTGGAGACCAGTTCATGAAGCTCTGAATTCCCTGGAAAAAACACGCATATCATTCTATTGCTGCCATAACACATTACCACAAATTCAGTGCTTTCAAACAACACGAATTTATTATCTCACTGCCGTGCAGGTCAGAAGTCCAAGTTAGTTCAGTTGGTTTTTCTGTTCTGTTTCACAAGGCCAAAATCAAGGTGTTGGCCAGCTGGGCTCTTATTGGGGGGCTCTGGGAAGAATCTACTTCCAAGTTCATGCAAGTTGTTGGCAGAATTCAGTTCTTTGCAATTATAGGGCTGAAGTCCCTGCTCCCTTGGTAGATGTCAGCTGGAAAGTCTCTCCCAGCTGCTTAAGACTGCTCTCCTTGTCATGCTAAACCCCCATCCTCAAACTTGTCTTTCTCACTCTTTGGATTTTTCTGACTTCTTGTCTGCCACGTCTCCAGCTCCAGCCAGAGAAGGCTCTTTCTCTGTTTTTCAGGTCTTGTGGGGCTGGAGGGGGCCTACCTGGATACTCCCGGATCCCCTCCCTATCTTAAGGTACGTGCTGTAATCACATCTGCAAAGTACCTTTTGGGTAACATTTTCACAGGTTCCAGAGATTAGGGTGTAGACATTTTAAGGGGCTACTGGGAAACACTAACGTCTGCAGGGGAGGGGAGTGATTCAATACTAACAATATTAATGCAGCATTTTTAAAGTTCCAGGCTCTGTTTTAGGTGCTAGATATAGTTGGAATCATATCCACTGAGAAAATCTCTTCTACAGCCCCCTAGATCAGAAGGATACATAGGGTGAGTATCCTTTATCCAAAAGGCTTGAGACCAGAGTGTTTCAGATTTCAGATTTTGGAACATTTGCATTATAGATATTAATACCTTACACTTGAGCATCCCAAATCGAAAGATCAAAAAATCTGAAATGCTCCAATGAGCGTTTCCTTTTAGCATCATGTCACTCAAAAAAGTTTGAGATTTTGGAGCATTTCAGATTTTGGATTTTTGGATTTGGGAGCTCAACCTGTATAAGCCACTCGTGCCCAGTTCCATGAATGCACATGTGCATGTACACATACACACACACACACACGCACGCACACACACAGGAATAGAGATGGAATGCATTCAATTTCCTGCAGGGTCTTTGGCTGCATTCTCGCCAGCACTCGCACCTGGCAAGTATGGAATGCCAAGCAGATAATATTACTGAAAGCATGGGGTATTCATGTCTAGTTACTAATAATTGCATTTGCGATAATAATAACGTTGATGACAGCATGGAAAATGATGATTGCAATCATCATTACGATAATAAGTTGGAGGATGCTATTAGGCCAAAAGATCAATAGGAAAGAGACTGAAATTGGAACTTGGAATGGGATGGCTCAGTGGAATGTACATGAGAAACCAAGAATGTGTGGGAATGTGAAGGTAGCAGCTATCAGCCTTGACCATGAAGCCTGACTGAAGGAGGATTTCGACACAAAGAGATGTTGTCCAGAGTTTCTGAGAAAGGCAAGATGCTGGCAGACAACTTGGTCTGGCATCCAAGGGTAACTGATAAGATACTGGAAATTCCTGTCCGTTAGTGAAGATATATCTGCCAGATTGTACCCTTAAGCCCTTAGCATGTGCCCCTTTCCATGGCCTTAGCCACTCGGATATTTTGTAGGAGGAGAAACAGAGAGAGAGAAAGAGACAGAAAGACAGACAGAGACAGAGAGACAGAAGCCAGCATTCTCTAGGACCTCTCCTAACACTAGAACAACTTTCTGGCCCTCTGCTCTATTCCATAACCTTTCTTACTACACCTCATAAAGTGGAACTGTTAATCTACTGCTCGGGACATCACAACGCTGCATTTGCTAGTGGGCAGGGGCATTGCTGGGTGTGATTCTGGCTTCCACATTCTGCCTCTCTGTAGCCGACTGTCTGCTGATCTGGGTGGTCATTGTGTGACCCTCCTTGCTCCTGCTTTGTAGCTCTTTAAACAAGATGCTAGTCTCAGTATCCATCTTTCTTTCCACGACTCTCTCTCTTCCAATCCATGAGTTGGCAAGAATAAATTCCAATTCCCAGGAGGCCCAGATGTCCTGCTCTATTTCCATGATTGTACTTGTGGTGCCATGCGACTATTGGGTAATAGCAGCCACATAGCTAGTTAGTAACATCCACCAGTGAGGTTTGGCTTCAAGGGAGGGTAAGAGGCTGCACAGCTTAGGTCTAAAGCCCAGACTAAGAGATTCATCCCTGATTTTGCAGAGAACCCTGCACTGGGGGTGGTGCACCTAGGCCAACTAACACTGAACGGCACTTTAACAGGTATTTGTACTTCCTCCTGTGTTCTCAGCTACTGTAGCAACCTGGAAGGAGAGGAGTAGGGGTGGTGGTAGTGATTGTCAAGGAAGGATTTAGAGCATTCCTGAGTTCTCCAGAAAGTTATCATCAAAATTCCACCCTAATCCCTAACAGATTGATATGTTTACTCTTGGGAATGAAACTATGTTATTAAATTCCTTCTTTAAAAAAACCCAGGATTCTGCATGTATTGCAATCTTCTTCACTTCCTAAGTTCTCTCACAGCCAAAGAGACTCGTTCAAAGAATGCACAAGAGCAGCAATAATGCAAAGAAAACACAAGCCCTCCATGGCATATAAGGTCCCCCGTGAGTTAGTCTGATGAACTCCTTGACCACCCACTGTTCCTCATCCCCCCCCCTCCCCCAAGCTGTAACTTGCTCAGCCATTGCCACACTGGCCTCCTTCCCATGATCGAACACACTGAGCAAGCACCGGCCTCCTGTCCCCACCACCCACGGAAGCACTTCCCTGAGCAGGCAGCATGGCCACCTCCTCATGTCATTCGCAGCCCTGCTCAATGGCACCCCCAGAGGCCCGCTCCTTGGAGAGCACCCTGCTGGGCTCCACATCCCATCCCCTTGCTTAATCTCCCCCCCATAGCACTCATCCCACCTGACATATACATTTACGTCCCTCTCCACCAATATGCAATTGTCCATCTCTCTCCCTAGAACAGCTCTGCAGGGCAAAGATTCTGCCTGTTTCGGTCACTGCTCTATCCCAATATCTGGTGTATGGCAGCAGGTGCTGTCAGTACCACTGAATCAATCGATGCTGATTTTGCAGACGTCAAAGATAAGGCTGAGGGAGGCAAGGGCAACTTTGTCCCAACTGCCACCTTGGTAAGTATGTCAGCTGGGACTCCAACCCAGGCCGCCATCGTTCACACGGCACCAAGTGGTGGCAGTTATTTGAGGCGACTTGCCTTTGAATGCACAGAGCTGCGTCAGCTCGGGCCTTGCTTGTGGCCTGCAGTCGCCCTTGGTTTTCACCTTCCCGGGTCTGCTGCACATCAGCTTGCAGCATCTGTCAGCAAAGCCCACGGGCCCCTGCCCCTCCTCCACTCTGCCTCTTCTGACTGCCCTGCTGCTGGCAGACACTTGGCAGGTGGCCCGTGGCCTGCAGTCGGCAAGAACTGCTTCCTGTCCATTTCCTGGCACAGGCCATATTTTTAGCTCCCAGGGCTTGGGGGGATCAGTGACTTCCTTCGTTGGCATCTTGGGGCTGAGCTCTTTTCCACCGGTTCAGACTCACCTTGCAGACAAAAAAAGGCTTTGGAAGTCTGTACGCTCACTCAGTGGCCCATGCCAGACAAGGAAATCTTGTTCAGGAGCAGTGCCTGGCATCTCAGTGGAGGCCCAGGGCCACTGGGCCATGCCACCTCCCTGCCATGCTGAGCACCTAGTTACATGGGCAGATGCAAAGGCATCTCCTGTCCACCAGAAAAATCCTAATATTCCTGTACATGTGTGAATACAGAGAGTGTGTGTGTGCGTTTGTGTGCATGCAAGTGAATATAAATAAAGAGTGTGTGTATGTCTTGTGGGGCAGGCAGGGCAGGGAGAGATAAATATATGAAACATGTCAAAATAAATATAAAAACGGAAAAAACCCAAAATGATAAAACCCACATTCCTAAATGTTCATGTAATGGAATATTCAAAATTAGGTGGAGCTTACATTATATGAAAAAAATCAACAGCAGTGTTTTGTACTTTATAAAGTGTTTGGTATAACTTGGTGGTTTTTAGGATCGGACCACATGAGTTTGATTGTGAGCTTTTGTCCTTTCTTGATATACTTTAGGCAAGTTAGCCCTTTTATGCCTCTGTCTCCCATCTGTAAAATGAGGCTAACAATGGTGCCTCGTAGGGAAGTTGTGAGCATTAAATGAATTAAATCCATTAGAAAGCTCTTAGCAAGGTGCCTAGGTGAAAATAAGTGTGCAATGAATGTTAGCTATCATGGTTATATTATTTAATTTGAACGTCACAATAACTTCCTGATACGGTAGCAGGTATTAGCTTCCTCATTTGTTGACGAGCAAACTGAAGAGCAGAGAGAGCACGAAAGACTCGGCTAAGGTCACAGAGCTGCTGAGCCAGAGAGCTAGAACTTGAACTCAGGTCTGTCTCAGTTTGCATCCATCCATTCATTCATTCCAGGTGGAGAGACCAGCAAGCGCAAAGGCCCGGAGGCTGGAGTGTATGTGCAAAATTCAAGGAACAGCCAAGAAGCCAATGAGGCTGGGGCAGGGCTAGTATGGGGTGAGGGAAGGATGGGGCCAGAGAGGGGATGATGATGGATCACGGTAAGGATGTGGGATTTCATTCTGCGTGAGATGGTAAGATGTTAGCACCATCACCATCCTCATCGTCTTCACCAGCGGCAAGGAAGATGATGATTCTCCTCCTCCTCCTCCTCCATCACCATCACACTTGCCAACGTAAGGAGTCAGGGAGTCAAGTTTGAGGAAAAACACCCGTAGATGTGTTGTTCTGATTTTTAAGGAACTTCTTAATGGGAAAGCTGTGTTCCCAAAAGCCTAGATGTACATTTGTGAGGGGTTCCGGTGGGTTCTGGTGGCTGGCAGCCAGAGGACCCAGGCATGCCTTAATTCCGTCCTGACAGTCACCGCTTCCTGCTCAGGGCTCCTAAGAGAGCTGTACCCACAAGAAACAACCACACCTGAGAATCAAAGTAAAACATTCATTGCCTTTCCCCTATGCCAGGGGAAACTTCAAGGGTGGGGAGAGATTTTGATAATCTCCCAAGGACAGGAAGGACATTCATCAAAGGAGACGAGGAGGAGGAGGAAGAACCTCTAAGGGCGACAGGGTGGCAGGACCCCCACAGCCTCATCTCCCCTTCTCTGGAGCTTTTATAAAGTTGAGAGACCTAGAAATTTTGCTACCTGCAAAGGACAGGGCAAATGTTCAGAGATTTTAAGACCACCGCTTAGCTGCAAAGAACGGTAGCTAATGTTTCCTTGACATCTGCTCCTCTTCATGGATGAGCGCTGGGCTTCACCTGTTTAGACACCATTCTGCAGAAGTGTCCAGAAAAGTGAAAAGTCTCCCCACAGCTCTCCTTCCCAACAGGTTCTGTGAGCCCAGAGATTGGGACAGGGAAGCAAAGTCTGTTGTTCGGCAGCAAGCCCAGCAGCATCGCAGGCGGGTGGGACACTGAAAGAGGAAAGCCGGGCTGGGGCCCAGGTGGGCGCAGGGGCTGTTTGGGGTGAGAAGAAGCGTCAGAGTGGCCAGTGCTGGGCCATGTGGACTCAAACCCTGCAGACCATAGTGAGGGTGTCAGGCAGGGACCAAATCCGAAAGTGGCAGATACAGGCCAGGAGGGTGGGGAAGCCAGGGACCAGTCAGCGGAAGGGACTGCAGGATAACGCAGAACACCTGGCAATCATGTAGCTCAATCATCTGGTAACATCCCACAGCCTAGTAAGCCCTCGCCCAGACCAGGCCAATGAAAAGAGACCACCTGGGAGCCCTCCACAGCTTTCTCCACTTGTGGAGACTGACCCGTTCCTCTCTCTGGAATGTATTTGCGCTTTGCATAGCTTCCTTCTTTTCTGCAATAAAAGCTGTTTGTGTGGAACTGCTTTCTGTCTGTGATCACTCCATGCACTGTCCTGCCTGTGATTCTTCCAAGGAAGGAGCCAAAGAACCAGGACAACAGTCTGCCAAGAGGCCAGGCCTGACAAGGGGACGCAGTGAAGGAGCGGAAGCGGGACGGATGCAGTTAAATTTCTGTAGATTTTTTTTTCCAAATGGAAAGCTGAAAACCATAATGTGATGACAGGAACATCGTGTCCATCGGAGCTCTGGGAAATTAAAATGTTCTCCCCATCTTTAAAAAAAAATTTTTTTGTTTTTAATTTTAAAGCTCCAAAACCATTTTCAGGGTTGTAGGAAGGAAAAAAGGCATTCAGGCTTTCTCTTCTGTTCTTGCTGCTGCCCATAGTGTGGTCCTCGTCTTCTCCATCCAAACCGCGTCACACTGTCTCACCTACCCTCCGCGGGACCCAGTCTGCACATCCGGGGGACAGCGCTGCACCCCCAGAGGAGGGCCTGCCTCCTCCTACCACCGCAGCCTCCGCAAACATGGCCAAGTTCAAACCCCAAACACAGGGACCCTGCTGATCCTCTCGCAGCTCCCGCTAAGCACAGACGCTTTGGAAAGGCCAGCAGGTTTAGCACTCGGGGCGCTAAGTGCCGCGAAGGAGAATGAGGTGGATAAAGTGAGAGACAGTGATGGAGACGTGTGCTGGGGGCTGCCATTTCAGAGACGGTGGCCAGGTGCTTCCAAGGAGATGATATTGAGCGAAGAACCTGAATACAGTGGGGGCATGAGCCACGTGGACACCTGGGGAAGAGGGTTCCAGGCAAAGGGGAAACGGCAAAAGCAAAGGCCCTGAGGTGGCTGCACTCGCTTGATTTTAAGGGTTTCTTCACTGTGGTAAAATATACACAACATAAAACTTGCCGTCTTAATCATTGAAGGGTGCTATTTAGTGGCATTAAGTACATTCACGTTGTTGTGCAACCATCACCACTACAGAATTTTTTCATCATCCTCTACAAAAACTCTGAACCTATTAAGCAACTCCCCACCCTGCTGCCCCAGCCCTTGGTAACTTGTACTCTACTTTGTGTCTCTATGGGTTCGACTGTTCCAGGAATCATATAAATGGAATCATACAATATTTGCCCTTCTGTGTCTGGCTTATTTCATTTAGCATAATGTTTCCAAGGTTCATCTATGTTGTAGCATGTGTCAGAATTTTCCTTTTTAAAGGCTGAATAATATTCCATGGATATACCATACTTTGTTCATCTATTCGTCTGTTCATAGACGTTTGGTTGTTTCTACCTTTTGGCTACAGTGAATAATGCTTCTGTGAACGTGAGCGTGCACATATCTGTTTAAGTCCCTACTTTCAATTCTTTTGGGTATATGCCCACAAGTGGAGTTGTTGGATCGTATAGTAAGTCTATCTTTAATTGCTTGAGGAACAGCCATACTGTTTTCCACAGTGGCTGCATCATTTTACAGTCCCATAAACAGTGCACAAAGCTTCCAATTTCTCCACATTCTCACCAACACTTGTTATTTCCTGTTGCTTGATTTTAAGGAACAGGAAGGCAGCCAGTATGGCTGGACCCGAGTGAGCCAGGGAGGCAGGGCCAGGAACAAGGTCAGAGGAGGCTGACCACGAAGGGCCCGTAAGCCCTGGAAGGGTTGTAGCTATGACTCAGAGGGAGACTGGCAGCCTTTGCGGGGTCACAATCTGATTTACAACAAGGAAGTTAAATGCAACGCTTCCAACTCCAGAAGCATCGGGGCTCCAAGACTAGCACAATCCTCTTTGCTCCCAAGTTGCCAAAGGGTTAAGTAAATGCAAACACGGGTAAATGCAGTGAAAGGAGATATTTCCTTCCCCTGGCTGACATACCTGATGCAGGAAGCAGACTCGTGCTCTCTGGGAATGAGAGGCCTGGCCGGACTTGTGCTTCCACGAGAAAATGAACGTTGCCTGGACGCAGGATGGCTTAGCACTTCTCATGTGCGTTTCTGAGAGCTACTGAAGAGCCTAAGGCCCCATCTGTTTTCAATCTTGTTAAAAGGGCCTCATGTGCTGGCGCCTATTTAAAATAATGCACACATGGAGTTTCTAAAATGAGGAAGAAAAAAGGCCCATGCTTTCCCCGCCGGCACAGCTTATGTGTTTATTTTGGAGCAAGCTTTGGGAGTTCTGAGACAAGACACAGCTAATTTCTCTTCCGAAGTTGATTTGCAAGTCCCCATAG